>CM053400.1:4968066-5016142 GCA_028644305.1 Xerus rutilus
CCCGCCCCGCCTATTACAAAAACAAAAGGGAGAGATGTGGGGGCGTGCCACAAGATGGCGCCGAGCAGTCAGCTCAGTACTGACCACGCTGCCCTGAGAAGCCACCTCCCTGCACTCTTATTGGCTGACCTCTGCTCCCAGACTGCTTTAGCCAGTGACCCTATACTGTTTCTAGGTGGACAGCCCCTTCCGATTCTTTAGCTTGGAAACCAGATACCACTGGTCCCTCCTTCTATATAAGCCTGTGAACCCCCTCAATAAATCGGTACTTGCTTAGACGAGACCCCCTGGCTCATGGTGAATTGACCAGGTGGCCTTCCTCTCTCAGTTCGACCCCCACCGGAGACACCCAGAGTGCCTCTCCCTCACTCGCTGGCCGAAAAGGGAGTTGGTACCCAGCTGGGCTCGTTTCCCCCAACACACCCCCACCCCGGGCCGCAGCCCCAGGGCCAGGCTCTTTTCTGAGAAGATGTGTGTGAGGTGCTGAGGGAGGCCATGGAAGACCACCTGCAGAAAGCTGCCCTGGACCTTCGGGCTGTTCCAGGACTCAGGACAGTACACTGGCTAGAGGACCCTCTCATAGGATGGCTCTCTACCTACAATCAAGCTGCGATGGACAGTTGATTAGTCCTGACAACAGGGCCCTGGCACAGAATGTGCTCCCTGCTCCAACCATGCTTAGAAGGGGCCTCATCACCCCATCGTACAGCCTAGGACCGAGGCAGCACACCAGGTGCCTGGTCCCCATCATCTCGTGCAGGGTCACTGCACATGCCTGGCAGGGCTGGGATCTGAAACTGAAGGTGTTGCCTGCAGACTTCACCCAGCCAAGTGCCTCACGAGCTCCCAGGGGCAGCAGGCTCATCCCCTGGGTCACCACCAGGTCCCTTGGCTGGGGGTCTGGGCACACACCCAGGGGTTCACTCAGAGGGAGCTTCTCCTTCCATGGAGAGCAGGGAGGGGAGGGAGAGAAGACTCCTGCTCTGCCCAGTGGCCCTAAGATTCGCCCTCTCAGGTGGCTAGAAATTAAAACTAAAGCCGCACCCACAAAACAGGAAGCTGCTCCGGAGTCTTCAGCAACCTGATTGTCAGCCACTTCCCAGGACGTGATACTGCCCGCCTTGGAGCCCCACGCAGCCCACGTGGCATGAAAACTGAGGCCACAGTCTGTGTCAACTTTCTGTTCCCATCTTCCCTCAGCCACAGCTTGGGATCCTGGGGCCAAGTCAGGTGGCACCCAACACTGCAGGGTTCCTAGAGTGGAGATGGCCCCAGAAGACAGGCACCCTCAGAGGGCAGGCACCCAGGCTTTGTAACCACTGCCACCTGGTGGCCAAACCAGGAGTGTCCATTGTTGTGCAGCAGGACCAGTGGCAGAGCCTGGAAATGACCCACAGTTTGGGCTCATAGAAAACTACGGTTTTAAAACAGCTTGGTGGCCTTAGCAAGCGTCCCTGGTTTGAACAGGTCTTATAAGACGTGCCTTTAAGTCCTGCTTTTAAATCTAATTCACACCAGGCATTCGTACTCCCAGGCTTCTCCAGAGGCCATGCAGAGCCTCCAGCAACTCAGATCCGTCCCAGGAACCACAGGAACCCGACGGGCAGCTCTGTCTTGCAGCCTGGAGCAGGCCAAGCCAAGTCACCCTGCAGCCAACAGTCAACACGGGTATTTCCCTGAAAGCACAGACCAGTGTAAAGGACCTCTCAGTGGTCCACTGTGGGACAGGCACTTCTCCTGGGGTCTGGGTAACAGGTCCTATTCTGACCCCAAAGCTGTGTTTAGGAACCCGGCTGGACCCTTCCGGATTGTCGAGGAGCCCTGGTGACAACTGAAGTCCCTGTGTGTGCCCCAATCACACTGCCCTGGGTCTCGCTTCGTAGTCGGCACCATAGGTGGTGAGAGGTCCCCAGGTTTCCTCTCACTTCCATGCAGCAGGGCCCTGGCCTGCCCCTCACGTGGGCAGTTTGCATCCCCAACTGTAAAGCTCTGTGGTGCAGACTCCGCAGGGCCTGGAGGCTTGCGGCTCCAAGTCTATCTGGGATGTCACTGCTGATCTCTGGATGGTGCATCTCTGCCCTTCAGATAATGACCTTGTTTTACCCAGGGCACTCACACGTGGTGCCATGGACATTTGTCAACAAAGCAGCCGTGCACTCAGCTATGCTCCTAAGCTGTGGTGGCGCCCTGAGCCTCACACCATTTCCTCAGGCCCCTGCAGCAAAACAAGGGGGCTACAGAACCTCCACATCCAAGCTAAGGGTCCACTCCTAGAACAAACGAGCAGAAGGGCACAGTAGGACCCATTATTTGGACAGCCAGAGGTGAGGACTGGCCTGGCCGGGGGCAGCCGCTGGGTGACAGCACCCTTTACCTCCTCAGTGGTCCAGCAGATACCTGCCCTCTTCCTCAGACCGAGTATGTGGCTGGATAGTGACAATCGCCTGAGAAATGTCCGTGCCTTTTTACTTAATGTGTTTGTAGAAATTTACGGAGTGAGTGCCTCTCACACTTGTATCCAACGTGCAATGATCAAATCACGATGATTAGCATTCCCATCTCCTCAAACATTAATCATTGCTCTGAACGGAGAACCTTTGTACTCTTCTGTGTTATTAAAAAAGGGTCATAAATCATTGTGAGCCACAGTTACCATTGTGCTCTGGAACACAGGAACTACTCCTCCAGTCTTTGGTAATGTTGTCCAGCCTCCCCTCCCCTAGTCTCCAGTGGCTTTCTACTGTCTGCTGCTTTTTAGCTTCAACAAATTAGAACATGCAGTGTTTTTGTGCCCGACTTATTTAACTCAAGTCCTCCAGTTCTATCCATGTTGCTGCAAATGGCAGGATCTTTCTTTTATATGGCCGAATCCATCACACAGATGATTTTTCTTATCCATTTATCAGTGGGCATGTGGGCATCCTCTATCCTCTATCTTGGCCTGTGAACAGTGCTGGATAAACATGGGAGTGTGGGAGCGTCTGTGCTTTTTTCCTTTGGATACATACCTAGTGGGGACTGCCGAATCTCCCGATTCTACTTTTAAGTGTTCTGAGAAACCTCCGTGCTATTTTCTGTAACAATCTACGAGCTCTTGATGAGGGCCTTTTCTAACTTAGGTCGCACCATCTGACCACCTTCAGATCTGTTATTTCACACACTTCAGACAGACTGACAACGATGCCACCTGGACCCCAGCTCCACCCCCACCCCTCTGTACCTCCCCAGCTGCCCCAATTCCACCAGTTTATGAAGACCTAGGACATCAGCCGCCTGGACCTCCCATGGGCCCAGGGGTATTCAAGCTGCTGACCCCTGCTGAGGACACAGGAATTGCCTTGAGGGCCATCAGTGTACACACCATTTGGGTCCATTTGGCAACACTTCCCAATGTCCTGAACTGGGCAGCACCTGACACCTGCTGTTGCCCGTCTCTCCCTCTGTGCAGCAGATCTTGCCTGGTTTGAGAGCAGCTTGCCAATAGTAAGTTCTCCGCACTGCTTGTCACACCTTGAAAAACATCTAGAAACCCATGGCCTAGTCCCAGACTAAAAGGCATGCATATAAATTTTTAGGGATAGGTTAAGGCTTCAGGAAAATGCCCCAGGCAGGCTCTGAAACCACAGCATGAAACTGACATGCTCTTCTTCTGACAACTCTTCTGACAACTCCTGCCCCCTTGTGGACACAGCTACCCACTGCACCTTCCCTGGGCAATACTTGCATAGGGGACTAGAATACATTTTTATTTAACCTGGAGCTAAGAACAGGGCAGGGCAGGGCAGGGTGCGTAGAGAGGGATCTAGGCCCCAGAAAGAGGCCACTGTCCTGCTAGGTAGTTCAGACGTCTCTCCTAAGAAGGTAACCGATCATGTACGCATACGCCTTGGTGGATGTCCCCAAGTTACAGATGTAGGGGGTGAATGGCAGTGGCTGGAGGGGGTGGTATTCTTAATCCCAATCTTCCTGCTAGGGAAGCATTTCCCAGATAATGAGGAGGCTCCTAGACAGCACAGACCTGGGCCTTTCTGGAAGCCTCTCTGGGAAGTGGGAGGGTCCCTGGCAGCAGAGACCAACAGACTCCCTCCGCCCCTTCCCCACCCAGGGGTTAGGGCAGGCCACGGCCAGTACCCCTACCACCCTCCAGGAATGAGACACAGTATGTTGCTAGACACTCAGTGTTGTAGTGTAGCTTGGTTTTATTTATGTTCACAAATATTTCAAAAAAATTACAAAATACTCAAATGGAGAGAACACAGAAGTCACGATTTCTGGGTGTCTACTCTGTTTACACTGTGTTATCTCATGGCAAACTACTCATATATACATTTAGCTTCAAGATATATATAAACGTAGCAAATCAGAATATACACTCTGTTCTGCTTCTGCTGTGGTGAAACGTGAAGCTCCACCTTGACAACATTGAACAAGATACGTACAAAACACAGAAAGCAAAACCAAACTTCAAATGAAAGGAAGGAAAATCCAAAAGGAAACCAAGCGGTCGGGCTTCAAAGACACCACAAAGCTCTGGGGCCTCCTAAACAAACTAGTTGATCGGGCAAGGGTTTCAGATTGTGGGTTTTAATGGAAGAATCTCAGTGCTTTCACCTTGGGATATGGGGAGAAACCCGGAACATAACAAGAAAACACCTTCAGACAGTTTTCAAGTACAGACTTTAAAGTACTTCACTCTCTCTTCTTTGGAAAAATGGATAATGTAGGGGATGTATCAGTTGAACTGAATGGTAGGTGTCAGGTTCTACCAAAAAGGGAGTGGGGCGTGGGTGGGGACAAGAGCAAAAGAGGCAGCGGCACAGGAAGGGGAGGGCAGGAAGTGCACCTAGCAGGAAGAGGCCTCCCAGAGCCAGAGGAAGCCTGCAGGGCAGAGTGCCTGGGTGGCGGGTCACCTACCCCAGGAGGAATAACACCCGCCTGCATGGCAAGGTGGCCAGGAGGCCAGTCCCACATGGCAAGGTGGCCAGGAGGCCAGTCATTTGATGGCAAAGGGTGAATTTGAGCTTGCCTCCCCCAAGAAACTAAAATCAAGGCAGAAATGGAATGAGAGAATATGAAACCAAAAAAACTACAAATATTTTCAACAGCTAAAACAATCCTATCTGTCCCAACTCAAAACCCAACACGGTTCTGATAGAAACTGGAGAGGGCCTTGGTGCAGGTCTGAGTCAAGCCTCTGACCCGCCTTGTGGCCTGGGTCCTGGGCACATGTCATCCACTGACCCACAGGCAATTCTCAGATGTGGCCACCACACAATGGGCCTCAAGAGAGTTTGAGAGGAGGGGAGGGGTCCTGTCCTGGTGAGGGAGTGTGGTCCACAGATGCAGGTCTCCCCACCCTCTATCTTGCAGGGATCGCTCTGCTCTGGAAGGGCCCTCCCTCCTACCAGTGGTACCTCCAGGTGGAAGCCTGCTCTCCCAGTCTGACGTGGGTCGCCATGTGCGGGCCTGCTTTGGGGCCAAAAGAGGCAGGCTGTCACTCACAACCATGTTAACCTCAGGTGTCCCTCACTCAAGCAGCCACAGTCGGTGTTGGTGACAACTTGACTGGCCCTCACAAGGACACCCAAATGGTGACATCACAAAAGGGCAGATTATGAACAGATCCTGTTGGCTGGCATATGTCCTGGCTCTTTCACGTGCTAAGTTATATGGAATCATTTTCTTGGATTTTTCTAGAATGTTTTCTGAAATCTTCGAAGTATTAAAAAGGCAATTTATCCAGAACAAATGTGTATGCATAGAACTCTATAAGGAAATCTACCATCGGACACATGTAAACATGCGCTTTCTATCCCACAGAGACAGGACGACGGTGACACCAGGGAACAGAAAGCCAACACGGAATTCCCGCACTCCTGTACACAATGAAAGAGGTTCGCTGTCAGACGTCTGCGCCACTGGCAAAGCACGTGCGGGGATCAGACGGAAGTGAAAATCAAAGCAGCAAAATAGAGTCTGTAACATTGTCCCTGCAAACCCCTGGACGCTCACTGCTGTGACCAAATCTAGTCCAAGCTTCTGCCTGTTTGTAATTAGTTAACGCCCATCTGCTCCCTTTAATTAAAGGGATACTTATATATAACTTTTTATTAAAAAATCAACTCTGTATTCTGTCAATAGCCGGTAGGAATTCACAATTAGTGACATGGCTGGAAAAAATAGATCAGAATAGTTTGTGGAAGGAAAAAAAGGCTGTTCTAAAATTATTTATTTACAGACATAAAAAGCCATGCTGCAGAGCTTTCTCAAATTATGAAGATTTCCTACAATGTATTAAAATAAAAGATTTTTTAAAAATTATAGCTCTTGGATTCCAAACTCATATGCCGCCTCTCTGCAAGCCCGTGGGCTCTGGCGCCCACGTACCCATCGTGTCTGCACGCACAGTGAAGGGTGTGAACGCATTCTAGCACCTACTGAGAAATCAAGGGAAGAAAACTAAAGCCAAACCCCAAGACTGCAGGGAAGTTTTCTGGATACTCAGTCCAGCCCAGGACTCACTAAATTTCTGGGGCACTGTCATGCAGGGAGACCTGAACTGGTCTCAGGGAATCCTCTCGACAAACGAACACTATTATGCAGATACATTTTAGTTGCGGGGTTTTTAAATATATAACGAAATCTTTAGAAGGTATTCTTTTTGCTTTTGCAGCTCCTATTGTATGTAAAAAGTCCTGTTTCTCCCCCCAAGAATTGAGGTTTCCACAGCCAGCGTTAACAAATAAATAACTTATAACTGCTTGTCACCTTCTTTCTTCAGTCGACTGGAAAGAAGAAAAGAATACTGGCATCAGGCCTGGGCAGGTGGCAGGCCACGCCACCTCACAGGCCACACACCAATGGCTAGAGCCCACCTGCCTATTCGCAGGAACCCCCATGGAGGAAGCCTTGGCTCAGACACAGCCTCCCCGGCCCCTCCTCCCTCCCACCTCACCTGTAATAATCTTCCTGACTTGGTAGGTGGCCACCATGCATGTGGGGGTGTCCATGCAGCCACTGTTGCTCCATGGCCAGTCTCTGCAGCTCGGCTGACTGGGCATGCATGGCCTGCAGCTGATGGGCCGCTGACATGGGGGGCGGGATGGCCCCAGGCAAGTCTCGGGGGTAGGGGGTGCCTGCCAAGCACAAAACAGTCTCCACTACAGAAACAGCCAAAGGAGTGGCCAGGGTAAGGGTGGCACAATGACCAGCAAGGAGGTCAAGGAGAGTGAGCCTACCCAGCAGTCGCACGCCACTGGCGAGGGACAGCCAAGTCAGCCGTTCCTAAGCTCTGCACAAAGCACTGCCCAAGGTGTGGGACAAGAGGCTGCTTAGCAGACTCGGAGATGCAGGGGAAAGAGAAGGCCCACACCAGTGACCTTGGTCTCCCCTGTTGGACTCTGCCAGCCTCTTCTACCTCGCCCCAGGCCTCAGTCTAAAGCATCTTCAGAAACGCCTTCCCGGAATCAGCTACATCAGGGGGTCTCTGTTACCCTCCCACCACCCCAGTGGTCCTGGCCCCCTCTTGCAAGACTAAACTGGCATGCATTTATGACCTCCTCCACCCGCAGCCCCTGAGAATAGAAGCCTGCCCGCCTCGTCCCCACGAGGATATCACGCAGAGGGGTGCAGATCCACACTGTTCAGTGCAAACGAACGAACGAGCAGGCACAGCTGGGCTGGCTGCAGCCCGCTCTCCAGGGGAACCCAGGTGTCCTCCTCAGGTGAGTTCTTACCAAACACTGGATGGCGCAGCATCTCGTGCTCATGGGGGGGCTGTCCAAGCAGAGGGTTGGGGAGGGTGCCAGGGGGATAGGGGAAACGAGCCAGGTGAGGGCCAGCAGTCAGGGGGTCGACCAGGGGGTGAACTGGACCCGCCGAACCTAAAGAAAAGAAAGGATACAGGTCCAGATACAGGTGATGTGTGGCTCCTGGTCACCAAGGTTGGAAGTACCACTTGGCTGCAAACAATCCTGACCCTAAGGGGCTGTCCCGCCATCTTGAGCATGAGCTCCAGAGAGGAGGCGAGCAACAACAGGCCAGTCATTCAAACACAAGCCTCCTCCCCTGCTCCCTAGCACCCTTCCTGCGACACCACCTGTTCTGTTCAGGACCCAGGACCTAGAGAATCTACTGGCCTGGGGCCTGCCGTGTGAGCCTGTTAGGACCACCGCAAGTCACTCCTGTCCCACCTGCAGATGGGGCATGGCTGGGCACAGCACTGCTCCCTCTCCTCTGCTGGAAGCACATGCCATGGCTCCCACACTCCTTTTAAGCAGCCCCCTGACCGGAACCCTCTGCAACACCCTGCAAGGGTACTCCTCCTGCCTGGTTCCCTGGCAGCTGGCACTCACCCTCATCCTCTGCAGCAACCTTCCCTCTTCTACCTGCCTTGCAGTCTGTTCCAAGCAGCCTTCCAGGCTAGCCCTCCAGCAGCAGTGCCCTGGTTCTCCATTCCTCTCCTAGGCTCATTCTGTACTCAACACTGTGCTGCTCAAAGACAGCAGGGCCAGGTCCCGTGGGACTCAGTGCTCTGCTTCCCCACAAGGGCTCAGGGGACACCGTCGGCTTCCCTCCATCCCAGGCGAGGGGCCAAGAACCCAGGCTTTCTTCAGGAGGCTGCAACACGCCTGGGTACTGAGCAGCTCTGGAGAGCCAAGGGAGGGGTGGAGCACAGCCAAGGGCTGTTTGTGAAGCCCGACTCCTAGGTGGGTGCTGGAAAGCCAGGGATCCTCGGGAATTACGAATTACGGCTCTGCTCAGGGAACACTCTGGTCCTAGACTCCTGTCTTTGCCTGCCTGCAGGCCCTCGGCCCCTCCCCGTGGCCCGGCAGGGGGCACCCACCTTGGTGGAGGGGGTCCTGCTGGTGCAGGTGGAGGTGGGAGTGGATGTGGGAGTGCTGGTGATGGTGCGGGGTCACGTTGAACATCTGCAGTCGCGCCAGGGGGTCGCTGGTGAGTGACGCCATGCGCTCGGCATGGATGCGCTCGGCTGCCAGTCTGTCGGGGTAGCTCATCTCCGGCCGCAGCTGGGGGCCTGCCAGGGCCAGTCTCTCCCGCTCCAATGGGTTCAGGCCCGGGTGGAAAGAGGCAAAGGGGTGAGGACCAGCCGCAGGGGGTATGGTGAGGGCACTGTGTCGGGCGAAGTGCTCCATGGGGTTGGTGGCCGGGTGCAGGGGGTCCAGCTCGGGGGGCTTCACCTCGAAGCCCGGCTTCATCCTCTCACGCAACTCGCGCTCCCGGATCTCGCGCTCCCGGATCTCGCGCTCTCGGAGCTCGCGCTCACGGATGGTGGGGTCCACGTTGTAGAGGCCAGGCATGTGGTAGGCCAGCAGCGGGTCAGTAGGGTTGAGGGGCATGTAGAAGGGGTGGTTGCGGTTGGTGGGTGACATCACGTGAGGGCGAGCATACTCGCTCAGTGTCCGGAGCGCAGGCGTGTCGGGACCAATGTATGGGGGCACGGCAGCGATGGTAGTTGGTGGTGGCTCAAAGGAGGGCCGCATGTGGCCAGGACCGCTGAGCTGGGGGTCGCCAAGGCGGCCTTCATGCGCTGAGCTGGGTGCCTTCTGCTGAAGAGAAGAGGACGTGAGGGGCAGAGCCACGCCACGACGGCGGCAAGGCTGCAGGGACAGGCAGGCCATCTCCTGCAGGGCCCTGGCAGGCGGACACCAAGTCACTGCCCAGTTGGCCTGGCCCTGCAAGTGCCGGGCGACCTGAATAGCTCCAGGACGGACCACCTGTCCCTCCAGCTGCAGAACAGAGCCGGCAGCAGGGAGCAGAGCTGGGCTGCCCGGGCGCAGCTGCCGCAGCACAGGCCCCCCCAGCCCCTGCACTCACGGCCGCTCGCTCCGCCTCGCGCTCCCGCTCCCGCTCGCGCTCTCGCTCCTTCTCCTTCTCCTTCTCCCGCTCCCGTTCCTCTCGGGCTTTCTGTTCAGCTTCCCGCTTGGCCTTCTCAATGGCCTCCTCCCTCTTCTTGGCCAGCTTGGATCCAGCCAGTGGCATGAAGTACAGGTCTGTCCGCGCACAGGAGTTGTAACCTCGGTCCAGGTGTTTATAGAACCTGTGAGGCCACACCTTCAGTTGGGGGCTCTGCCAAGAGCTCTCGGCCTGAGTGCTGCCTCCGCCAAGTCCCTCTACATGCTTGGCCGAGCCCACCCACGCCTTGGTTCCTGGGAGCCAATACCTGGCAGACTGGCTGGCATGGCTGGGCGTGTCCACCACAGTGGGCTCAGGGGACGGGCTTCTTGGTGGAGGAGGGGGGCTCTCAGGCTCCTCGGCATCATCAAGAGCCTCCTCTTTGATCTGGACAGCGGGGAGCGAGCAGGGTGCCCCTCCCGGCACACTGCCTCCTGAAGAAACGGTAGCAGGGCAGGGTGGCTGGGAGGATGTGCTGGGTCCCGCAGGGGGGGTTGAGGTGGGGGGACAGGTCGGGGGGGTGATGGGAGGAGGGCCTCCAGGGACAAAGGGGTGCTGCGCAAAGGGGGGCTGGGTGGCCACCTGGTGGAGGCTGGCAGGGGGATGAGTAGCAGTGGGAGGGGGTAGGCTCTGGCTCTGGGTCAGCCCAGGGGGCTGGGCAGGGGAGGAGGGCAAGGGTTGGCTCTGAGGCATGAGCTGCAGCGGTGGGGGGTGGGCTGAGGGTGGGTGGTGCGTGGACAGGGAGCTAAGGGGCTTCAGGGCCGGAGGTGGTGGCAGGTTGGCATTCAAAGAGAAGGGTGAGGGCCCTGAGAGGTGCGGTGGGTGCTTGTGGGCCTGTGGAGCTGGAAGCTGGGGGATAGGGGTGGTAGGCGGGGGCTTGATGTGAGGCATGGCCAAGGGTGCTGGTGGCAGAGGCTGTTCCCTTGGGGGCTGCTGAGGTTGCAATGCTGACTGAGAAGCTGGGAGCTGCAGGGTGGTGTGAGGGTGAGCTGCAGCTGGGGAGGTTCCCAGAGGGGCTTGTCCTTGGGAGGCCTGAGGAGGGAGGCCAAAGGGCTGAGGAGGGCCTGGGTGCTGTAGCAGGGACCCAGCCTGCAGGCTGTGAGGGCCGGGGGGACCCTGACTGTGCAGCGGGGGCTGGCTGTGAGGTGGTGCAGAGGCTGGGCCGCCTGGCCCAGGCAGAGGCTGCAGTGTAGGATGCGGTGAGGGCAGCCGTGGCGGGTGCAAGGAGGGTGCCTGCTGGATGTGGGCATGGGCCGCGGATGCCGCTGGAGCCTGTGGCTGGTTAGGAGGCTGCGAGGCTGCAGGGGAGCCCTGTGGAGGAAGCGCAGTGGCAGAGGGTGTGGGTCCTGGGGCAGGAAGCTGGGGTGCTCCTGGAGGGGCTGTGGAGGGAGCTGGGTTGGCCCCACCGGGTGCCTGCAAGGCTGGAGGCTGGGCCTGCAGCATCTGCTGCTGGGCTGATGAGTCCGAGTCACTCTCATTGTCCTGAGGGCTGGGGATGCTGGGGGATGTGCTGCGATTGTCCTGGTCGATGTCTTTGGGGTCACTGCTGCCCTCATCATTGACACTGCGGCTGTCTGAACTCTCTCCCTCGCCTTCAGAGGGAGAGTTAGGCCGGCTGATCTCCTGGAGTCAAAGAAGGGAGGGATGGAGGCCCTGGGAAAGCGGAGCTCTGCCCCGCACGGCCGCACCTGGCACACAGCCTGGCACACAGCCTGGCACACGGCAGCAAACCTGGCTGCAGGGTGGTCCTGCCCCAGCTGGGCCAGTGTCAAGGGCCACTCTAGCACTAGCCCCTTCCCCAGAAGACAGGGCACTGCCTCTCCACCCTGGAGAGCCTGGGCTGGAGCTTTGCCAGCTGCAATCAGCAAGGCCTGGCTGCAACCTTACCTGGGTTTTTGTCTTCTTGGAGCTGGTCCTGTCAGCCTCCTCCGTGTCAGAGGCCACTTTTTCCCGCTGGCGCTTGGTGCTCTTCAGAGGGGACGACGCTTCTTCCTTTACCTTCTGCGGAAGGCCCATGAGGAGCAATCAGGCCAAGGGGGGATGTCCCACTAGCCTCAGTAGGGAAATGACCAGTTTGTGGTTACTCTGCTCCCTTGTTTTGGGTTCTATCTCCAGAAGCAAGAAAGCTCTGGAAGGGCCACTTAGGGCCAGGAGGAAATAAGTACCTGGGGATGGGAATACCAGGCTCTAGGGGCAGGGAGCCTTCTCAACCACTCACCCCCCTCTGCCTGAGGCCTTGGGAAGCTTGGGAACCCCACAGGTTGATGTTGAGAACCAAGTGGGACCCCTTCCTCGAGTCCCCAGGCCTTTGTCGGCAGCCTGAGGGCCAGGGCAACGCTAGTGCCACAGGCTCCACACATGAGCTGCAGCCCCACGTCTCAGGGATCTGAACACAAGGTCCAGCAGTCCAGTTTCAATGGAAGGGAGAGACCACATAGCTCCCGTTCTGCCCCCCACTGCTGACCTTGGCTGACTTCTTCACTGCCTCCGCTTTGCTGTCATTGCTGGAGGTGCTGGCAGCGCTGGGAGAGTTCCGGCCGCTGGAGCGAATGTCTTCATTGATGGGCGAGGCGCGACCATCAGGGCTGGCTGGCTGCTTCTTTCGACCACTGCGTAGTGTAGACATCTGTCCCCACAGACAGAGGCTGGTGAGGCTGGATACCCAGGCCCCACGTGAGCCCAGCAACAGGCAGGAGCCTGAAAAGCAGGCTCCATCACCCGTGAGTGAGCAAACCCTCACTCTTGGCAAGTAACAGGCAGCACTCCTGCCCGGCCACTGCACGGTGTGTAGCGGAGGAAGCCGGCAGTGTGAATGGACAGGTTCACACAGAATGGAAAGGAGAATACTCAAACCCAAAGCATCCCAGGGGCCCTCCTGAGTTCTCAGTGCCAGCAATAGATGCAGCTTTCTGAGCGGCAGAAAGAAGTCAGCTGGGTCATCTACTCTGCCACACGAGGTCATCTTTACAGCACCTCACCTTTCCATTTATTCCAAGTAACTGCCCACTCTCCCCAACAAACCAAAGGCAGATCAGGTACTTGTGGAGTTAATCTGACAGAGCGGGAAGTGACCCAAAGAGAGGAACTGTCCAATACTGCAGCTCAGCTCCTACGCCTGCCGAGCGCTGCAGAGCGTTCTTGCAAAGCCAGGAGGGTTCAGCAGAGATTAGGGTGTTCATCTGCTCTCTTCTGAGCACACAACAGCCAAGCTGACTGCAGCCTGGACAGAGGAGGGTGGATGGTCCCACACACCAGAAGGGTGCCTGGGGAGGCCAGCGCTACAGGGAAAGACCCTGCGGTATCCTTAGCCCTAAGCTGAAACGCTCTCTCCCACAGCCCCAGCCACACTTCCAACCCAAGAAACAAAGCTTCTTTATTAAAGGGCCTATGCAGCGAGTAGGAAAATGTACCAGAAATTTCTAAAACTGGATCAAACACTTAGCTTTAACAAAAAGAGAGGAGAGGAGGGGAGAGGAGGAAAGGGAGAGGGAGGGAGAAGAGGGGAAGGGAAGGGAGGAGAGGGGAAGAGGAGGAGAGGTCTTCAAAAGTTTAAAATAGCAAAGCTATGTCACACTGGAAGTGACTGGTCCATGGGGCAGAGAAGTCCTGAGGCACCTGAAGAGCTGGCACTGAGGAGCAAATCAAGACCAAAGAGCTCTCTGTAGAGCTAAGCTCAGGATGAGTGCCCCAGACGCCCCCAGAGGGCAGAGTTTTCCCACCCCACAGGCAAACCTACTGCCTTCAGGCCAGGCATTACCACAGGGTGTGTTTCTCTACCCAAAACCAAACTACACTTCCTCTTGCAAGGAGACAAGCCCACAGTGCCCCAGGCACTGGAGACGTGGGTGAGGGAGACTCACCGAGCCCCTACTCCGCCGTGTCCTCATGCTATGCTTCCCGCTGAGCCCATCGTCTTCCTCCTTGACGGGTTTGAACATGAATGGTGGGGGGTCCACAGGCTTTTCGATGGGTGGCAACTCACCGTACTTCTTGAAGTGAATACGGCACTCGGTGCAGAGCAGGATGTTCTCTCGGCCCCCGTGGTGCCAATCTTTGGATGCTGTGAGGGAAGGGGGTTAGGGGGGCCAATCCTGCAAACTACCTGGTGCCACCAGCTGTTACTCAGACAATCCAGGGCAAGTGAAATGTTCTGGGGCATCCTCTGCACTTGGCTTCTGGGGCACCCAGGAGGAGTGGCCTCAAGTCACCAGGAGCCAGCGCCCCCATCATGCACAACTTGATGAGTCCTTACTCCCCACCAATCAGTACAGAACTCCAGACTGACAGCTAAACGGACAAGCAAACTCAAAAGATTTTTAAGTTTCTCAAGCACAATACAAATGTCAACTCTATCACTTCCTGTGGCACGTTTCCAATCTGATGCATGAAACGTTCAGAACCCATGAGTGCTGAAGTCTGGCCTGGGCCAGGGAAGGAGCCTGTCCCCCTCCCCAGGGTCACTGAGGCGCAATGAGGTCACTTACTGGTAGTGAAGCAGTGGCGGCAGGCGTATCCCTTCAGCTCCTGTTCACTGTCCTCACTGTCAAAGTCATCCTCGCTGGCTGAGCTCAGGTCCACTGAGCAAGGCAGGCATACGTGGGGACAGGGGATATGCCATCATGCTTGGCCAAGCCTAGGGCCACCCTGGGACCTCTGTCCTGCCCTGGGCTCTGGGCTACCAGTCAGAGTGGCTCCACAGGCTGAGGTGGGACAGCATTCATCAAGGGTCACTTTGAATTCCTCAGAGTCAGTCACCAGAACCAAGAGCTTGCGTGTGAGGGGCAATACTCAAGTGCCTGCCCTGCCAGATATTCGAGGACTGACGTCACAGCTGGCTTGGCAGGCACTGGTGCCCATACTGGTGGATCTAAACACACACACGATGCCTTCCTTGGCACAAAGGGGCATTCTAAGGAATTCTGTCCCACTAAGCCCCCACCAGTCCTACCAGAGAATTTTTGGCTGTCAGCATGTACAGCATGATGACCCTTGCACAGGTGTCTGGGGCAGGAACCTAACTGCAAGGTACTGCTGCTACCCCTTAGCTTCAGGGAAGAGGAGGCACAGCCTCGCTGTCCTGTTAGCACGGGCTACACACATGCACGCACGTGCCGCACGCGACTGCCTGAGCTGTCAACTCCTGCAGGCCCAGAGCTGGACATGCATGTGGACAGTCTCTTACTGCTCACTGTGGGGCCCAGCCCTCCCACTTACAGAATTCACTGGACGGGGGTCTGGAGGGCGTGCTGACTGGGGTGGATGCAGTGCGAGTCTTAATCCTCCTGAACACAGCCTGCCTGCGGTGCCGACGGTGGGCTCGGGAGCTGGCTGCTTCAGGCGTTTTCTTCCAGTAGTAGTAGAAGGTGATCAGTTCCCCCTGCAAGAAAGGAAGGCCAGCTGTGAGGGTAGTGCGCAGAGGGATGACTTTCCCTCTGCCGGGTGCAGCAGACAGGATGGTAATGACTATCCTGGAGATAAGAATGAAGACCAGTCTGCCCCTGGAGCTGGGAGGAGGACCTGGTGTGCTCTGGGAACACAGCTACCAACTAGCCCAAAGGCTGCACAGATGGGGCTTGTCTCCTTCAGCCCAGCAGAGCATAAATTCCAGCCATGGATAATACCCACTCTGCAAGCGTCTGCTGGGTGTCCACTATGCGCCAGATGCCACCACAGTTCTAAGCACTGGAGACACACAGTAACAGACAAAAAGGGAAGAAGGCTCCTACCCGCAAGATGCTCTGTATTCACATGTGTGTGTGTTTGGATGTGTACACATGGAGACGTTTTCTGTGCAGCATTCCAGTGAAACCACACAGGCAGGTGTATAAGGAAATGCCTGGCTGGTTAGAATCAACCAACCAACCAACCAACCAACCAACCAACCAACCAACCATCCAACCAAAGAAAACAGTCACATCAGTCGGAATGGAATGCAGGCCAAGCAAATGGTCAGGAAGAAGAGAGACCCTCATACCCAGAAAAGCTGCTCTTTAACCTCACTCATCCCGTTTGCAGGCCTACAACTAGACAAGCTGGCAGAAAGTCCTGAAGGCCAGGACTGGGGCTCAACGAAGGAGGACAGAGGACAGATCCAGTGGTGTCGATGCAGAGATAAAATGTCACCTTCTGCAAGGTCAGTTTTCATGGTAAAAAAGAGCTTTCTATCTAAGCCTCAACAGAAAGAGAGGCAAGGCATCACCTTAGAAACTCAGCAAGCCGGGCGCGGTGGCTCAAGCCTGTAATCCCAGCACTTTGGGAGGCTGAGACAGGAGAATCGCGAGTTCAAAGCCAGACTCAGCAACGGCGAGGCGCTAAGCAACTCAGGGAGACCTTGTCTCTACATAAAACACAAAGTAGGGCTGGGGATGTGGCTCAGTGGTCAAGTGCCCCTGAGTTCAATCCCCAGTACCAAAAAAAAAAGAAACTCAGCAAATCCAACTTTTTTGAGAAAAAAGGTACTTGTGGCACCCTACTCCCGTGGGACCTCTGCAGGTACATGACTCATATGCACACAAAGGGCACACTGAGCCAGCCAGCCCTGGCTAACTAAAGACCAATTTTTAAAAAACAAATATCCCAAGATAGTCTCTTTACCTAGAACTTGAAAAAAAGAATCATGGCAGTAAATAAGCCTGGATCACATGCTCATCTCCCATTAAATTAATGCTGTAGAAATTCGCTTAACTTGGCAGACTCCCAGATAACTGGGTAAGCAGGAACCTGGACCAGAGCACCACTGCACCTCCCTCAATGCCTACTTTCTCATGAACAAGGTGCCAAGAAAAAAAGAGAAGGCAAAACTCCTGATCTCCAGCGAGCTACGGTCTAACTGGAAAGACAAATGTTGGAAAGACCAAGACTCAAGATTAAGCAGACAACTCAACAAAAAAGAGTAAAGACAACCACGCATGAACTCCCGGGATCTGGAGAGAACTCACTCAGGCCAGGCCTCACTCAATACCCCAGAATGGCCTTCAAACACGATCCAAAAGCAGGGGGCTGATTTTAGGCAGTGAGTGGCTTCTGCAAGGCAGGTAATGCATATGTGCTGAGCACTTCTTACCCAGAGCTGGGTTTTATGCCCACACGTTTTCCTAAATGGACCACAGCTGTCTAAGCCAGAGCACGTACATCTTGGAGTTGTGAGTCTGTTTCAGCCCTCCTAGCACGTAACACTTAGCAAAATGCTAGGGACTGCCAATACCTACCCAATGGAGCACTGCCCCAGGTCAGGGAGGCCAGGGACCAAGCCACCAAGGACAAGCACACTTGTGCACATGTGGCCCGTGCTTCAGTCCCACGAGGAGGGAGCTCAACAGTAAGGGAACTGGAGAAGATACCCCTGAGCTTTCTGACTTGTCTCCACTATGTGTTGCTGGACAAATGCTGGCTACAACTGTCAGGAGCCCCAAAGATCATGATCTGTGAACCTCCTGGCTCCTGCCACTTGACTTTCTAACAGACTTGAAAATGCACTTATCTCCACTGATCCCTTGGTGTTGCTGGAGGGAACAGGCTCATAAACCTGCTAGGAGATTAAGAGATCTCTGCTGCAGAAAATTGACCTGACTCTGGTTTTCCTATGAGAAAAAAATGAAACAGAAGTCCAGGAAGGTCACAGTCTCCCTTCAAACACATGTCAAGAGTGGCCTACTTCACCAGTCCAGGCGGGCAGCTGGTCCAACAAATCAGCTGATTCCACAGCTGGAAAGAGTAGTTTTCAGCTGAATGAAAAACCCCCGAGTAGTTCCTTCCATTTCTTCCTTCAGCCTGATCACTTAGAGGCCAACAAATGACAGAAGCCAGGAAATGGAAGTGGAAATGGAAAGCTTTAAGAAAAGGAAGAGAATAAAACAAGAGGCCAAAAGCAGATAGGCAGGAGCTGGCTGGGGCTGCCAAGCCTGTGCGTCTTCCCTGAAGACTGGAAAAGCAGCTACCCAGACGTTTCTGAACAGTACTTGCCTGAATTAAATACTGTATCTCACAACTGACTGCCTCTACTTCTCAAATGTTAATGTTCTGAAAGAGTCTTGAAGGGTTTTAAAAGACTGCATAACTTGCAGATTAAAAAAGCCAGAGTTCAGTGAGACTGAGAAACTGGCCCAGCGCCAGACCCTGGGCAGAAGAGAAGCTCTAGGAATACCAGCTTGGAGCCAGCTTGGCGCTTGCCACTTGCACCTCTGCACCGTGTCCTGCTAGCAGGTGAGGCCATCCAGACCCACAAGGAAGATACACAACACTGGAATGAACGGCAGCTTCTTGTCAACATGCAAGTAAAAGCTCTTAAACAAGAATAAGGAGTGCAGAACGGATTTTAACATCTGAAGGCCAAGGATCAAAACCTGGCAAGAGGGACCCTCCTCCATAGGCCTGAGATCACCACCGGTGAGAAGAAAGAATATAAACTTCAAATTTGGGAAGGTGGAGGAGTAACCAGAACTTGTACACACTGTTGGTGGGAACATGGTCAAACCATTTGTAAAAACTGTTTGGCAGTAGCCAGGCGCGGTGGCACACGCCTGTAATCCCAGCACTTTGGGAGGCTGAGACAGGAGAATCGCGAGTTCCAAGCCAGCCTCAGCAATGGTGAGGCGCTAAGCAACTCAGTGAGACCCTGTCTCTACATAAAACACAAAATAGGGCTGGGGATGTGGCTCAGTGGTTGAGTCCCCGAGTTCAATCCCCAGTACCAAAAAAAAAACCCCACCAGACTTTTACACATATCTTCAGATAGTTTATTTCTAAAGCAGACCCAAACTGGAAACCACACAAATGCCTGTTGACAGAAGAATGGAGGTTTGGATTATAGCACAGCCACTCGCTAGAATATTGCGTGGTGATTAAAAAGGAACACCGCCGCTAACACGGATGATGTCAACAACACCCTGCTAAATTAGAGCAGCCAGACAAAACAGGGGGCACACTACTCGAGACCATCCTAGATAAGGTAAATCTAAGACCATGAAAAGCCAATCAGTGGTTGTCTACAGCCTAGAGGGTGGGGCATAAGAAAGTGCTGGCAAGGGACCCAAGAAACACTTATTGGGTGATGAAAACAGTCTGTAAATTGATGGTGGTATTATTTAAATAATGGATACAGTTGTAAAAATTTACTCAACTATGCACTTGAAATGGGTGCACCATACATGGCACATTTGTCAATTATATGTCAACAAGGTTGATAAAACAACAACAAATCCAGGCCAGGTTTTATTAGCAGCCTCTCAGCCACTGTAATGTCTACCAAGGGATTAAACACTGGAATGGGGGGAATCTGGGAGGATTAGAAATAGCATATTGGTGACTGCATGGGTGGCTAGGTCTTGAGCACAAACAAAAGAACATGTCGGAAAGCTTTGGTTCTCCAAATAGGGAGTGAAGCAGCTCACGGCCTCACCAGGAATGAAGTCAATTGAACTTTAATCAAACATGCACAGTGTGTGCTGCAGAGACCCGCTGCACATAAATTCAGGGAACAAAAGCTGTTGCAGAAATCAATAGCTTACTGAAACATTAACACAGGCAATCATTGATCAAAAGGCAGCTCCACAAAGGCAGCCTTGCAAATTAGCCCTGCTTTTGCTTGCAAGCAAACACTGAGGTCAGAACATCGTGGACACCAATGGCCTATAATGATCATTTTGTTCCCGAGCTCTCACCTCCTCTCACAACAAGCGCTCACAGCCAACACATCTGACATCTCCGTACTACAACCGCACACAGCACAATGAACTGAATGGGTGGAGTGCCTGGGTGAAGAGAAGCCAGGGGCACAGCACCCCACTTGCCAATGTGGCAGCCACTCTGCCAGGAGAGGTGTTTGAATCCACTGGCCTATGTTTAGTGTATTTGCCCTTTGGAACTCCCTGGAGGGAAGGTGGATTGTCCCCACAGATCATATGTGAAAAGCCACGAAGCAAGGGTCTTCCCAGAATACACAAGGAGGCTAGAGAAATAAGTGCCACTAGGTTCCCATGATCTTTCCATAAAAAGAAAAATGAAGGGCAGGGGTGCCACCACACGGGAGGGGAGAAGAAACACTGACGGCTGCGCAGGCAGCACTATCTGGGTAGGCTGCACTTGAGGGGAGAAGCAAGAGCTAACGAAGGGGCACAGTCGGGCTGAGGGCTGACTCCAGGCCAGTGGGGGCAGCTCAAGGGCAGCCACTCCCGTAATCCACAGGCTGCCTCCTCCTCCCACCACTTGCTGTGCTGTCCTGGGCCAGGCTGTGGGCCTACCGAGTTCAGCCACACAAAGCACGCAAACGTCAAGTGCTCCCTCGCCTGGCTGGCTGGGCCAATTGGGCTGCAGCAGCAAGGACCAGGGTTGCGCACCTTTCAGAGGCAACCTATACCTGTTCCAGGCACAAGTTCTGTTGGTATGGTTCAACCTGGTACTGCTTGACCCTGGGTAAGCGACAGGCTGGCAGTACATTCCAGTGGCTGAGTGCCACCTGCCGTGTGTATGTGCCTGGTAGACAAGCGTGGAGACCAAGTGGGAGCTGCCATCATCCTTGCTGCGGGTGTGGGCCCCACTAGTGTCTTTCCCTTCTCTGAAACAGGTGAGTCTACCTGCCTGCATGTGGTAAGCTACAACACTGCCCACAAATGCAAATGCTATTTAATTTCCCTCAGGCACTGCAAATCTAAGAGAACCTGTAACTTGTTCTGCCCAATTAAAGAACAATTGCTTTAAAAAATAAGATAAGCTACATGTCTTCTCTCTCTTAAGGGACTGTGGGGAAGGAAAATTGTAGAACAGACGACCCAGGAGGCACTGGAAGCATCCTGAGTATCAAAGGCTCTTTATTACCAAGAGCTTCTGTCCCTAGCATTGGGCACAGGGAAAAATAGCTCCCCGGCCCTTGGCTCTCTTGAGGCCTTGGTTCAGCACTAATGCCTCAGACAGGACTCTCTGGCGAGGCTGATGAGACCCAGTCTAAATTTTCTTTTGTGGAGATGGGAATGGAATCCAGGTTCTTGTGCATGCTAGACAAGCTCTATACCACTGAGCAATACTATAACCACATTATGCAGAGAAGTTTGGATGCCCCCTGAGGAAGAACCCAAAAGTGGTGGAAGGTGAGGTCTGGGACCCTAGCACAGAGTCCTAGGTGTTCACAGCCTGCCATCTACGTTAGGTCTCCTCTTACAGGTCAAGGCAGGCCTGTCTTTTGGGAGTCACCCTGCACCCACACTCTCCTGTCTGTTCAGTGCTCATGGCCCTGTTCTTCACCTCCCTTCTCACAACATGGCTCTGTGAGCAGCAGCAGGAGAAGGGGTGTGGGGAGGAGCAGCACGATGACGATGGCTGGCTTACAGCTCTACCAGGACACCCTTGTCCTGCCTCCTTCCAGGTTCCTGCACCTCCATGGTGAGGGACAAGTGCAGCCCATTTCTTCACCACCAGAGGACACCCACCTTTTCTGGCCAAGCACCATCCATACAAAAGGATCAGGATCGGAAGGGAGAGGGAGGGGCAGGCCTGGAGGCTGCTCTTGGATAAGGGCTTCATGAACACAGCTTTCTTTCTAAAGCTATTTCACAGGGCCCTCAGGCCCACCTGCCATTGTCAGCTGTGCAGACTGATTCTGTGATGGGACAAGACCCACTGAGAGCAAGGTTGATGAACGCACACCTTTGCACACATTCACATTGACATACTCCGTGGAAAGGGTGGGAAATGCGCACTGAACAAGTTATCTTCGTTCTTTAAGATGTGGGTATCGGTTCCTATGCTAAATAAGTACTTTAATGTAATATGTAGAAAGAGCAGCTAAATGCAACATCTTCAATCTCAGCACTCACATGAGACTAGTTGGAACCCAAGTGCTGCTCCTGTGCCAAAACTGATGGATGCCAATGCCCTCTGGGTGCCAGGTGGCTCCCTTGCATACAAATGGAGTGGTGGTCCACCACTGTTTCCAGCTGTGTTTTTTCAGGGAGATGTTTCAGCAAGCAATGACAATTACAAAGCAAGGCCCTGAATTAAGGCAGGCAGAAGGGGAGGAGGAAACAGGGTCCAGAGCCCTTCCTAGCCCGAGCCCCAGATCATTGGGAAATGAGCCAGCCCCAGGGAAGGGTGCACAAAACACTGTCCCCGTGTGAGCTGCTTCGACCACAGTGCTCCTCTGCTCTCTGCAACCACGTCTGCCTGGGAATTTCAGCTGATTTATTTTTTGGCAAAAACTACTAATTCAAGGGTAGTGAAGCAAGCCAGTAATAGTTGCTGGCACAGAGTTTTAGGCAAGTCACTCTTTCCTTCCACTCCCTGACCCATTCAAGAGCTAGGTCTGACAACTGTTCAGAACATCTGAGGTGAGAAAAACTGGGTACGGGGCAGAACCAGCAGCTATGTCCTGGAGAAGCTACCTCTTATACGTCTTTTTCTAGCAAGCAACTGGTTGTCTTCCAGTAGCAACTCTGGTAATTAAAGCAGAGTTCTCCTGGAGTCCTTCTTTTGTTAACCAACCAAATCGAATCCCCTAATCCCTAAAGGAGCCCAATACTGTCAGTGGCTCCATTGCTAATCGTTAAATACCACCTCTGTGGTCTCCAAGTGCATTTGGGAGAATGATGATCTGCTTGAAGGTACACACAGCAGACAAGTGGCATGCTAGAATCAAAGCCACCTGCCTCTGAGAGGCCAGAAAGGCCCCTGATCTAACACCATCCAACAGGAAGCCCAATGTTGGTGAGGCAGCCTGCTTCCAGGCCAGGTAGGCCCTCCTCATAGCCTTCTGGGGTCAGTCAGGCAAAGGGAAGAGAGAGAAAGAGAAAGTCTTTTGGGTTTGACCTGTTACAGACAAGGCCAAACTAAGGTGCCCAGAGGTGCTTTTTTTTTAAAAAAAAGCTGTAGATGGACACAATTTATTTAAAAAAATTTTTTGTAGATGTAGATGAACAGAATGCCTTTATTTTATATGTTTATTTTTATGTGGTGCTAAGGATTGAACCCAGTGCCTCACACATGCTAGGCAAGTGCTCTGCCACTGAGCTACAGCCCCAGCCCATTATTTATTTATTTTTTATGTGGTGCTGAGGATCAAACCCAGTGCCTCACATGTGCCAGGCAAGCAAGTGCTCTACCACTGAGCTACAACCCCAGCCCCTCAGGTGCCCTTTTTAAAAGCTTCCCCCTCACCCTAGCAACCAAACAAAACCTATAGTTAAGGAAGATTTTTGTTTTGTGTTGTTTCTGCAATCATTATCACTACATTTACACAGTGCAAAGGAACTGAAACAACCACCTTCTTACAACTTTAACCAAAACTACAATGAGATTTCCTAAGCTCTCTCTGGTCTTGGATATTGATTTAGTCATCTGCCCATCCCACCTCTGGTCCTACAACACCAGGCAGACTTGAGGTCCTAGTGCAGCCCTCCCCTGGGTTGGCCTGACTCTCTTGCAGAGAGCTGTTAGTCTTCCCAAGGCCAGCTCTTACCCTTCACTTCCTCTCCAAACCACTGAAGGCTTCTTGGGTCCTAATGAACAAAGGCCCAGTTGCTTCCCAACTTCTTCCAGACCCTTTCCTCTGTCCCCAGAAGACCTTGAAACTCAATTCTCTCCCTTTCCAGGCCTTTTGCTTATGCCAAACACCAGTTAGCTGTTACTCAGCTGTTATGCAGCCCAGTTACCCCATCTCCTCAAAATCTGTGTCCAAGTCCCATTCACTGTTCAGGGCTCAGTTCATAGCAGATACCACCCCTCCTCCATGCACCGGAGGCTATCACGGTGACATTCTTCTCTTTCACGGGGTATGTACAGGCTTTTCTCTGGGCCATAACTACGAATGAGCCTGTCCAACTTCCCACAGTCAGTGTCTGTTTCATCCGAGTCCTCACAGTTCTAGGATAATGTCTCAAATATAAATATTAAGTAAACATCTGATGACAAGAGTATTTCCTGAGGATCAAAATTCACCTGAAATTAGCTCTAAAAGGACAAAACTTTTGAGTAATGGATGTAGAATTGCCAACTTATTTTGCCAAGTAGGAGTAACTGCTTCCTAGCAGGATGTAGCGGTATGAACCTGTAGCCCCAGCCCTGGGGAGCCTGGGCGACAGAGTCGGTGGAAGAAAGGAACTGATTCCTGATCTCACATTATTTCATAAAAGAAATATCAATGTTTTCAAAAAAAGTAGAAAAAATAGACAATCTCCAAATAAGAGCTTTTAAATGTGACTACATGAAGTGTTAACAAAAAATAAAAATAAAAAAAATAAATAAATAAATCACTGTTGTTTTATTTCTCATGGGCCAGTGAAAATGTAATCCATGCAGAAGTGTTTGGAATCAAGTGCTCTGAAGGTGTGGAATCATGGGATGGGAGTGTGGGCTGGTAGGATTAGAAACTTACTGCCAGCACATCTTCACCCAGTAGTTTTATTTACAAATAAGTAGCCGGTTGCAGTGGCTCACGCCTGTAATCCCAGGACTGTGGGAGGCTGAGACAGGAGAATCACAAGTTCAAAGCCAGCCTCAGCAATGGCGAGGCGCTAAGCAACTCAGTGAGACCCTGTCTCTACATAAAACACAAAAATAGGGCTGGGGATGTGGCTCAGTGGTCAAATATCCCTGAGTTCAATCCTCAGTACAAAAAAAAGAAGCAAACTACCTCTTTTACTGGGCTACAAAATCTACAATGATAATAGCTAAGCACTATAAGAATGTACTCTCCATGTCAATATGCTTAATCTTCACAGACACTCTTAATAGATAAATTTCTTCATTATCCCTGCTTTATAATGAATGAGGCAACCAATGCAGAGAGAGAGAAAGTCGCATGGTTGAGCTCACACAGCTTCAAGTGGCAGCCCTGGGCTCTGGTCCCAGAGTTTGGATGCTCTTAACCACTCCGCTGTGCTGCTTCTTGGAAAAGGTTAACCATCACAGTTTGAGGCGCCAAGGGGAAAGGAACATCCTGATTTTTCAAGCCAGTGTTCAACACAATACCATCTTAAATCTCTTACCTGGGCCTTCAACAGTTGCAGCTGAAAAGCACAAAAGATTACTCACTAGATGTCCCTGACTGTGACAACAGGCTGCCAGCATTTCCACTGCTGAGTAAAGTCCTCCACTACAGCACCCATAAACCACAGAACTGTACCTAAAGCAACTTTGAGGGTACCAAGATCAGAAATGCATTTGGTACACACAGGGCAGGAAAAAATTAGGCACAAGCCTGGGCTCTCCATGCCAAGAAAAAACTATGGGCTTAGAGTGTGGACTGTCAAACAAACTCAAGAAGCCCACCACCATGAGCAGTCCCACCACCTACTCACCTCACCTCAAGCCAGCTAGCAGCTCATGTGATAGGAGAATGCACTGGCTTCCTTTTGGCTCCAGGCAACATATGCTCCAGAAGTGCCAGTGGGTAGCTGTTGTGGTTTAGATATGTGGTGTCCCCCCAAAAAGTGCTGGGCGCAGTGGCGCAAGCCTGTAATCCCAGCACTTAGGGAGGCTGAGACAGGAGAATCGCAAGTTCAAAGCCAGCCTCAGCAACAGTGAGACGCTAAGCAACTCAGTGAGACCCTGTCTCTACATAAAAAAACACAAAAATAGGGCTGGGGATGTGGCTCAGTGGTTGAGTGCCCCTGAGTTCAATCTCCAGTACCAAAAAAAAAAGGTTCAGAGGTGAAATGCTTAGGTTATGAGAGCCTTAACCTAATCAGTGCATTAATCCACTGGCAGGGATTAACTAGGTGGTAGTTTTAGGCAGATAGGGTATGTCTGGAAGAGGAGGGTTACTGGGGATATGCCTTTGAGGTTTGTATTTTGTCTGTGGTGAAGGGAGTTCTCTCTTCCTCTGCTTCCTGGTGCCATGTTCTGAGGTACTTTCCTTCACCATACCCTTCTGCCATGATGTTCTGAATCGCCTTGGCCCAGAACAATGGTGTTGGCCATCTATGGACTGATGGCTCATAAACCATGGGCCTCCCCCAAAATCTTTTCTTCCTCTAAAATTGTTTTTGTGGAGTCCTTTGGTTCAGCAGTCAAATAAAAACAAAAACAAAAACAAACAAAAAACAAAAAAAAACCCTGACTAAAATAGTAACTCTCAATCCAAAAGCAGTGATACTCAAGTTTAGACAAGGCACAATCCAAACAGACACCCTGGCTCTGTCTAAGTAAAGACACACAAAGCCTCTTTTCAAATTACTTCCTGCTTAGAGTACAGATCTACCTACCCACTCACCCACCCATCTACTCACCTACTTACCTGTCACTGGAGACTGAACTCAGAGGTGATTTACTACTGAGCTACATTCCCAGCCCTTTTTATTTTTTATTTTGCTATTTATTTTCTTGCTAAATTGCTGAGGCTGGCCTCAAACTTGTGATCCTCTTGCTTTAGTCTCCCAAGTCACTGGGATTACAGGCATGTGCCACTGCACCCAGTTTAGGAATATCTATTTAAAACAGTGGCTTCAAATAGTGCTCAAAACCACAGAGGTGTTTGGGAGCCACCTGGGTGGGGCCCCTGAACCTCTGCACCCTTGTTGCAACTCCCTTCAAACAGTTCCATTAAGTCCATTTGTCAAGCTATAAACAGAAGATCCTTTTACTTAACAAAAAACATTTAGAAAAATAAGTCACAGACATCCCAATGATTTGTTTGAAAACAGAAATCAAGGCTATTGCAGAAATGGTCTACAGCCCATGCTGAAACGAAAGGGCTCCCACCACAGGGCTCTCGCGTGGACACTCAGGGCAGTGCTGACACAGAACAAGACAAAAACGGAACCTCACACAGGGTACACACAGAGGCCTTTATTTTTGGTTTTATCAAACTGTTGAAATAAAGATTATTAACATTTTAAATGTAATAAAGCCAATACTAGGAATCTCATTTTCTCAAAAGACCTCCCAGACCCCAAGAATTCATTTGTTGACATCAGTTTTTTCCCACAGCTGAACACTTCATTATTTCCTGAATTCATTTTACTGGAGTTCAGAGACAGGGCAGAAGGGATGTCAATGCCATTGGCTGGATCGCCACATCACCTTTCTTAATGCTTTTTTTGTTCCTGTAACAAAACCACAATTCTACCAGCAAAGAGGGAGAAGAAAGGAAGAAGAAAAGCCATAAAACTGTTAAAACCACCCCTCTCCATCCCATAAACACTGTTCTATTTATTGGCCTTTCATTATATGTGCAATCTTATTATCCCTGCACAGCATCAAAGTGACATCCGTCAGGGTCACCCTATAAAATATACATTGGCAATGTAACATTTAATGACGAGAGCGGCACGAAAGATGAAGGATGCGAGCCGGCTGCAGGCTGTGTTAAAGGGATCATCAGTTATATCTGTGCATTTCCCGAGGTGATAACTGAATGCCAAGAGCTGGAGGGAAATCCATTTTTGAGCTCAGAAAGGATAGTTAGGAGAAAAATGTTTTTGTATTGGAAGCATGTAATGACTGCCAGGAAATGAGAACAGCTACTCCAACAACATTGCTTCTTATATTTTATGGGTTTTATGGATGCACAGCAAATGATCATGTACAATCCATTTCTGCAAGCTGAATTTTAAAATAAAGGACAGACTTCCTCATTATAAAGAAAGGGAGGAAAATGTACTTACTTTTTGTCACAGTATCACATTTATTTAATAAAAGGAACAGAAGCCAAGATTGCTCTTCAAAGCACACACACACAATCATGGTACCATGTTCTTCTCAGATGAGAAACATCTCTTCTTTTGCCTGAATTTGGGATTTAATCTAAGGCAAACACCTTAGGAAAATATAGGCAAGCCTGCAAACCAAACCTGTGCTAACCTGTGATCTTGGTTCACACAAGGGGCCAGAACACAGGCCCCTTAAAAGGCACAGAAACTCCATGAGAAAGGGCGAGGGACAACAGCCATCTTTCACACTACTGCATGGGCTATACTGTGACCCTCAAAATTGATGCTGCTGTCCTAACCCCACTACTTCAGAATATGATCTTATTTGAAGACAAGGTCTTTTTCTTTTTTTGGTCCTAGGGATTGAATCTAGGGGTGCTTAACCCCTGAGCCATAGCCCCAGCGGCTTTATATTTTATTTAGAGACAGAGTCTTGCTAAATTGCTTAGAGACTTACTTGGTTGCTGAGGCTGGCTTTGAACTAGCAATACCCCTGCCTCAATCTCCCAAGCCACTGGGATTACAGGCATGTGCCACTGCACTTGGCTGAAGACAAGATCTTTAAAAAGGCAGTTGAGAGAGCTGGGCACGGTGGCGCATGCCTGTAATCTCTGTGGCCCGAGAGGCTGAGACAGTAGGACTGCTAGTTCAAAGCCAGCCTCAGCAATTTAGCAAGGTTCTAGGCAACTCAGTGAGACCCTGTCTCTAAATTAAATACGAAAAAGGAATGGGGTTGTAGCTCAGTGATTCAGTGCCCCTGGATTCAATCCCTAGTGCAAAACAGGGGGGAAAAAAAAAAGGCAAGATAAATAAAATGCGGTCCTCTGAGCAGGCTCTAACCCAGTCTGACTAGTGTAGCGTCCTTGTAAGGGAAGACCATATGCAGACAAAGGAGGAGAAAGCCATCTGCAAGCCAAGACAGAGGCCTCAGATAGAACCAACTCTGCTAACACCTTGATCTTTGACTTCCAGCTGCCACAATAACTATGAGAAAATACATTTCTGTTGTTGAAGCCCCCAGTTCCGTGTGTTCTGTTACGGCAGCCATGGCAGGCTAATACATAAGCCCAAGGACAGTAGGTGTGCACAGGAAGTTCTGCCCATTAAGCCATAACGTCTCATGCTAGGGATGTCGGTGAGCTGCCTCTTCTGGAGGGACATGGTGAGAGAGGAGGAGGAAGCCCCTGAGATGGACAAACAGCTGCTAGCAGAACACATATGAAAAATCGCCCTAAATTCCCACAGGACGGAGCCGAGCTCCATCAGGCCTGTGCTGCCCCAACACAGCATTCTCCTGAAGCTGCCATTAGGGAAATGGCAGGTCACAACGGCCTACATTTCAAGATGAATCAAAGTGTGAGGCACTACTGCAGCAGCTTTGTGATCCCATGGGTCTCCAAGAGACTGTCCAGGTTCCTCATACAAAACACACATCATGATTCTAAAAAATCCATAATATAAAACCTTCAAAGCTTTGGGTTCTAATTTATGGAAACACTTGTGGACCCGAATCAAAAATCATGGTATGGGCTTTGAGGTTCTCTCTGCGTGGACTACATCTAGTCTCTGAGGTTCCTGTTGGGTTGACTGGCTCCCCCATGTAAGTGTGCGGCTGGCACTTCCATCCCATGTGGGCTGCTACAGACAAGGCACCCTAAGGGACACACAGATGGTCACTTTCTGGGGACTCTGTTAACTCAGCTGCTTCCTTAGCAACACCCCATCCCAAAGGGAACTTGGGAAGATGATCTGCCACTTTGAGCTACATGCCCTACCAACTTGGCCATTTAATATATCTCAAAAAAGCCAGATACTTACAGATCTCTGAAACATACTGAGCCAGGGAAGGCTCCAGGGCCGACCAGAGTCACTTCCCCCTAATGCAGTATGCTACGAACTTCAAATCAGCACATTTTAGACTTACACCCTAACTACTGGCCATTCTTGTTGGCCAGTAGTTGACAATTACTGACAAGTCACTGTTGTCAAGACAGGAAATGACCCCTCATCTGCCCTGGCTGGCATGGGGTGAGGGAAGAAGCATGTGGAAGTACTACCAGAGGGTGTGGTGACCCCAACCCTCCCATCCACATGCTGTATTGAGACTGGTCTAAGACAAGGGAGGCCTTCTTGGGCAGTCATGCCCCATTCAGGCCACACACAGTGCAAGGTTACTGTTGGGCAACACCACCACCAAAAGCTGCAGAGGGAAGGACTTTGCATCCTTAATTGCTCAAACCTGAGATCCCAGCAACAACTCTGAAGAAGACAACAAACTTCATTAACTTAGGAGCTTTAAAATCTTAAGAGTTTCCAGTTGCAGGAAACCTCGGAATCTGGCTTTTCTTTGGTTTTGCTTCACTGCCTAACAGAAGTCAAAGCCCTTCACAATGAAGGAGAACAGGAAAGTAGATATTTCCTTTTGAGGCAACTTCAGACTTGTGCCTGTGGCCAAAGAGCCCCATTCTGCTGAAGAAGGAACAAGAGTTAGGGCAGAGTAGCGCTTCCAGAGACATAGTCCTACAAGCACCCAATACTACTTTGACATCTACAGGGCTTTGAAGTCTCTGCCTCCTACCACATTCGGCTTATGTATTTCCCTTAGAAAAAGGGACCAAAGGCTTTTCTCACGTCCGGTTTGCTTTCTGGCCCCAGGATCCGGGGACATCTTTCTCATGGTTGCTGCCAGCCCACTCCTCCAGCTCCATCTGTTGCAGTGCTGGCCATCTTTTAGGGCATCCAGTCATATCAGTCACCTTGCGCATGCTATCTTTTCCTGACCCAGATGAGAGCATTTCAGTGAGCTGCTTCTCATGAGTAACTGCCCTCACTTAGCTGTGACCTTTTGGTGGCTCATACATCACCGAGTCTAGGAGAACACTAAGCTACATGTACATCTCAATCACCCTTCTCTTCTCCCAATTGGACTCAAACTGCACATGACAAAGGGATGTGGTCACTCTAAATCCAGCATCCTGAGCAATAACTAGTAGAACACCAGGTGCAAGATAAGCACCAAAGGAGATTTTTGTGACACATGAGACACATGAGAATTAGAGTTCACAGGGAATGTATAAAACTGAGAAGTCATGGATATTCATAAAAATGATAAGACTTTGGAAGACAGAAACTTGGAAATCTCTTAGTGAAGCTTTTCAAAACTGAGATAAACACAAGTAGATGAGATTTTTCACTACGAAACTCAAAAGTCTTCAAGATTATTGTTTCCATGGGACTTTGTCTCCTGGCACACTGGAGATAAAATCCCTTGATTCATCTAATTACTAAGGGCTACTCTCAAAGATGAAAAGGATCCCCCCACCCTAAGGGATGCTGAGGTGTGAAGTGAGGACAGGCGTGGCGCTGCACAGGCAGAGCTGCTGTGTGTGTGCAGTGCCCGCGCTCTTCGCTCGCCCTGCCTTGCTGCTGCTGCAGGGCTGAGTTCTTAACTTGAATGAACAAAGCTACTCTGGTCTAATGACATTTTGGCAATAAAAAACTAATATTTCCTCATTTCCTGCTCTGAGAATCTTCTGGACCTGTCTTAAGTGTGCTCAAGAAGGTGGTTATAGTCAAATCTTCCTCTAGGGTTTGTGAGAAAACAGGCCCAATGCTCAAAAGCAGCAGAAGGAAGACCACATTCCTAAGTGGGCTGAGGGCACATACGCAGCAGCACTCTACAGGGGACAGCTCTGGGAGGGTGCTGATAAGCTAGCTGTCCTACCAGGTCAAGAAAACAAAACAAGGACAGTTAACTGGGCTGTCCCTAGAGCACCGGTAATGACATACCTCTGTCCCCGGCAGGGTCAGTGCTCCTGCCAGCTTGACTACAGCAGTCAGTACCCACCGCTCTACCCCCAAGTATCCTGCGTGGCACTCACGGCTCCTTCCACAGGGATGAGGAAATTCTCTTCCCAGCTTAGGCCTTGGCTTCGTCAAATGGCTGTGTGTATATATGTTGGGGCAGGGCGCAGGGGCAGGTATGCTACTAGGAGAGACAGGAAAAAACCAATCACTAGTCACTGATGGCCTAGCTTTTCTCAACTGGAGTTTTTCAGCTCAACCATAAGACTCAGAAGATTCTCCCGTGAACAGAACAAACTTAGCACCATTCTAGATACACAGTGAAGATATCACTGCATTACATACAACAGATGCTTTGTGATACTAGACAAGACTCTCAACCAGTGTGGCCAAGGAAGACTCAACACATCCAGGTCTGCACCTGCGGCTGCAATGACTGCCTCTCATTTGCACACAGTAACCTGCATTCAGGACAGATCAAAACACTACCATGAGCTAGAATCCACTTTTGGGATCCAGCGACCCAACCCATAAGGCCTTCCCTGCCAATCTCAAGTTCTTCTTTCCAGTCTTCCACTCATTATATGTCTACAGAAAGACCACGAGCCTCTCTGAGGCTCCTTCCTCACCTGTAAACTAGGAGTGATTCAACATTAGCTCTCTCCTGTAGGGGTTATGGTGAAGATTAAGCTGTCTAAGAGGGGTCTGGCACATATGCCAAATAAACAACTGATACTATTTTTATTCTATCTCCACTTGGGAAACATACCAGACACTCAGAACTGAGTTTATCTCAAAGGACTATTTTAATTACCTGATTAAAAAAATATATCTTTCAAAGAATAGTCTCTGCAACTAACATCCTTTCTCTATCATGTTTCCCCCAAATTATAGGTACATCATATGGTCAAAGAATAAAGGGACGAGTAGAGATCTTGTATGGATAAGGTCACTAACTGAAAGTCAGCACAGGTTAAGGAGATCAGCATCCACTCTGAAGATCCCACCAGAACCAGCAGAATGGTGCATACCCAGCAGCCTCATGGAGACCCTCTGCTCAGCTCCAGCTGACCTCCAAAGCTAAGAATGACATACAATAGCATTAAACATTTCAGCAGGAATAAGAACAAAGCCAAGAAAATGCACTTGCCAATCTGTGGCTGGCTAGCTGGAGTTTATGAGCCAACCGCATATTTCAATGCAGAATTAGCTCTGATGCACAAACTGGAAAGGTTCAACATGAGGGACTCATACCAACCCATTATTTAATCGCAAAACACCATAATTTCACTCTTTAAAAAGTGTCAAAGCCTGGCATGGTGGTACATGCCTATAATCCCAGCAACTTGGGAAGCTGAGGAAGATCACAAGTTTGAGGCCAGCCCCAGAAACTTAGCAAGGCCATCAGGACTTGTCTCAAAATAAAAATAAAAAAGGCTCAGTGGTAAAGTTCCACTATTCAGTTCCCAGTACCCTCTTCTCCCCCAAAAAAGTATCAAAGAAGCTAGGCATGGAGAACACACCTTGAGGATCCCAAGCTTGAGGTCAGTCTTAGCAACTTCAGCAAGACCCTGTCTCAAAAATAAAATAAAAGTAGCACACTAGTAGAGCACAGCTGGGTTCAATCCTTAGTACTACCAAAAAAAAAAATCACAGAACACGTACTCATGTTAAAAATTATGTCTAGCTGCAATGAATTCTACTGTCATACTCTAAAAAAATGTTCTCTTTTGATAATGAGGGACACATTAGAGTGTCACAAACCCCAGAATGAAAATTGCTGGCTTAGATTACTAACTCCCGAGGGAGAGAGATGGTTTATAAAACTCTTCAGGAATTTAAGCTAGAAACTACCTACATTTCTGATGCTGAGCGGAGGATGGGAAATACATACGACTTGCTGCATAAATCCAGCTGTCACTCACTGCTGAGTGAGCAGGGCACAGGTGAGCTAGCAGGCATGTGGAATTCAGTTTCTCCCTGAGTGACAGGTATCCTCCTGCTGCTGCCCCAGCTTTTCCCTCAGGACACAACGTCAATTCTGTAAGGTCTCCCCAGTGGCAGACAGACTGTGCTGATGCACCCATGTTACCATGCTGCTCTGTACGCAGGAGGTTCAATGGCACTTACATCCTGACATGAAGCTGACAAGCTGAGTCAGGATCCTTTCCTGGGAATGCAAGCAATGATTTCAACACTAACTCCCAGATGGCAAGTGCTAGCTGCTCAGGGCAGCAGCAGAGGTAAGAGGCTATACACTAATGGACAGGAGAATTGGCCTGGTTATCATCAGTTAAAAATACCTGTTACATATGATTTGGATCAAAAGGCTCTGATGCTACATTCAGCAGCTCTGAAGGCATCTCCTTTGCTCCCTCTTGTTACAGAGAACCAGAGTGTTTGACACACTCTTACCACTGGCTCTGGAAGCTACTAATAAAGACGCCCAGCCCATGCTTGTCAAGCCTCTTCAGTTCTGAGAAGTCCAAGCTAAACTTTTACGCTTCACCCCATGAGCAGGATAGAGAATGGAACATGACCAGGCCTCCTGTAACAGAGGTAACGCCATTAGCCATTGATACGCCAGTCATGGCACATTTCTCCATCCGTGTAACAGCAGTCTACAAAGGAACTCACAGCATCACTTGACAAAGCCCTCTGGCCTGAACTCTTGTCCAGGGCCTGCCGACAGCTGTTCCACATGGTCACCTCTGCCAGCCACCGGGATCTGTGTCCTCTGTCTTCCCTTCCTAGAATTCCTAGTAAGACTGGGTCAAGTGTGGCCTTGGGCTATGCTACTCTTTTTTTTTTTTTTTTTAATATTTATTTTTTAGTTGTAGGCAGACAGAATATCTTTATTTTATTTTTACGTGGTGCTGAGGATCGAACCCAGTGCCTCATGCATGCTAGGCGAGCATGCTACCACTGCGCCACAACCCCAGCCGGCTATGCTACTCTTTAGAGGTGATAACAAAAAAAAAAAAGGTGACTGCCTAAACAACTATGAACAATAAAAAGTTCAAAGCACTGGGGCTGGGGTTGTGGCTCAGTGGTAGAGCGCTTGCCTAGCATGTTTGAGGCACTGGGTTTGATTCTCAGCACCACATATAAATAAATGAAAAAAATAAAGGTCCACTGTAGGAGCACTCTCCATACCTTCCAACCCCTCCCTTCCATCTCTCCCCATTCTATGCTAATAGACTGTGCTCTTGCCAGAGTGCACCCCGAATCGCCACCATGGTCCAGAGAGACCCCATATCGTCTTCCCCGGGGATCCCCTTCTTTTTCCTCGTCTCTCTGGACCCCAACTCATTGAGAAAGCCATGTGGCCTTCACCACCCCCCCTTTTATTTAAAGCAATAGTCCATCAACAACTTAAAAAAAAAGTTCAAGCCATAAAAAAGATTGATAAATTTAAACATTAAAATTAAGGACATGCTGGGCATCGTGGTGCACACCTGTAATCCCAACAACTCAGGAGGCTGAGGTAGTAGGATCAGAAGTTCGAGGACAGCCTCAGCAACTGAGCACCAACTCTGCCCATTAACCATGGCCCCCAGTCTAAACTACTACAATAACTAGAGATACTGTTTTGACTCCCAGCTGCTATTCTTCATCCAGAACCTGGGGAAGGGAGGAGAGGTACAATTTCATTGGCTCCCCTTGGAAATCCAAATGACAGTGAAGCCAGAACCTCAGAAACTTAAATCTAAAATCTTACAAACTAATTCCCTTCTGCCTAGTAAATAATTTTTTAAAAAATCATATTTACCCAATTAAACTATGTAAAATTTGAGTTTTATTTTCACAGAAAAATTTCCCATTCCTACCTAAAATACATCAGCTTGTCCAAGAGGGAATCCTGGTCTTCATTCCTTTCTCTCAAACTTACTTCTCCAAATAAACAGCATTTCCACCCACCCAGTGGTGCACAACCAAACCAGGAATTCTCTCTTTCAACCAGCTACATTCAGACACTGTGGATCTCACCTCTAAAACTTCTCATGGCTATTTTCACTTCTTGTCTTTACTTCTCTCAGCCTCTCTCGCCAAACCCTAACCATCTATGGATCACTCCCTACTGGGTTTCTCAAATTCTACTCTGATAGATATGGGAATTAGAAAAGCAGCATAGTCTGAGGAAAAGAAAAATGGCCAAGCATTACCTTCATTTCCCCCAACAATGTTTTCCTGATGTTGGTCATGCTGGCAGCTCCCACCTTCCCCAACACTGTCTTTTTAATGTTAATCATGCCAGCTGCCCTACCTTTCCCAGCTCTGTCTCTTTGATGTTAATCAAGCCAGCAGTTAACAACTTCCTTAAACAGATGCCTTCCTGAGGCAAAACCAGGAAGGAAGGGGCTTATCACCACACCGGAGTGATAAACTAATTGATGAAACAACCCCAAATTCCTAAATGCCCAGGAAAACTAAGGGCCTATATAAACCCAGTCCTATCCTTTGTTCAGGGTCTCATTTTCCACCGGGAATATGGGTCCACCGCCTCCACAGATGAATCCTGCTCCCGAATAAAGCCTCCATGACTTGCATAGCTTGCTGCCGTCCTGGTCTTTTTGCCCTTACATACTCTCCTCCTATCACAACCCCCATTTTCCACATTGGTCTTAAAAATAACTAAATAAAAAGAGCCGGGAGCAGTGGCTCAAGCCTATAATCCCAGCACTCAGGGAGGCTGAGACAGGAGAATCGCGAGTTCAAAGCCAGCCTCAGCAAGGGCGAGGCGCTAAGCAACTCAGTGAGACCCTGTCTCTACATAAAACACAAAATAGGGCTGGGGATGTGGCTCAGTGGTTGAGTGCCCCTGAGTTCAATCCCTGGTACCAAAAAAAAAAGAAAGAAAAAGAAAAACTAAATAAAAAGAAAAAAAAAAAATCACACCTGACGTTACTTCCCTACTTGAAATTCTTTAGTGGCTCCTGGTGTTTTTGGCATACAGATCTATTAAGGTGTTTGAAAGCATGAACTCCGAATCCTGGACGCCTGAAAGCAAACACTGGCTGAGCTATTCCTACACTTTTGTACATTGGGGTAAGTTACACAGCCTCTTATCCAGGTAGGCAAAGCTTCCATGGTGGCAAACAGAGGTCCCCAGGACATAGGTTACCTCAGTCTGGCCCCACCCCAATACTGCTACTTCCTCTGCATTTTCCTTTCTGTTCAATACACTCCAGCCACATTTACTTTCTTTTAGCTTCACTAGAGTTCCAAGCTCATCCTATTCCAGGGCCTCTGTATAGGCGGGACCCTTGGCCTGGGGCAGTGGGGAGCCATGGGGAGCAGAAGGACTCTTCTTCTTCTTTAATATTTTTTAGTTGTAGATGGACACAGTATCTTTATTTTACTTTTATGTGGTGCTGAGGATTGAACTCAGTGCCTCACGCATGTGAGACAGGCGCTTTACCACTGAGCCACAATCCCAGCCCAGGACTATTCTGATTCTATACCTTCGCCTCATCTGAAGTTACAATTTCGATGACACCTACAGATATCCCTTTCTTAAAGTCAGGTTCTCTGTTACAATTTCTCATAATACCTACCCAGGGCTTCGTGTTTGCAGTACCTGTCAGGATTTGTATTCATACACCTAAGGTATTGTTCACAGTTTATCTTTGTCACAGATTTAAAATCTCATAACCAAAGAATATGCTTTTGTTTACTGCTGCATTTCTTTCATTTACGTATTTACCATTCTGTAATCTTCAACAAATATTTGCAAAATGAATGCGTATAAGGAAATCTAATACCAACTTGTTTATCTTTTAAGAAATAACCTAAAAAAGCCATTTACATACTCAAGAGTTTACATATTAAACACAACATCTCATTCTTCTGAGATAAAACATCTCACAACACACTGTAAAAAATACACATCAGGGGCTGGGGCTATGGCTCAGCGGTTGAGCGCTTGCCTCGCATACATGAGGCACTGGGTTCGATCCTCAGCACCACATAAAATAAATAAAGATATTGTGTTCATCTACAACTAAAAAACAAAATATTAAAAAAAAAAATACACATCAATGAAATATCATGCAACTGAAAAATCAAAACAGCCAAATCTAACCAAATTCTTTTTAAAAACATCTTTTTAGTCTCATATTTTTACCTAACCTGGATGTTAAATATATGTAACAAGCTTAGGAAAGACTTCTTCCTCTCCCCCAGGTCTCAGTCTTTATTCTTGCTGAAAATTTAGCCAAGATATAACATTCGATCTTCCCCATCCCCACTGAGCACACGCTTTGAACACAGTTGACATCACTTCTATCCTTCCATTTAGCAGCTTTAATGATGGCCCCCAGGTGTTCCTAACGCCAACTAGCAAGGAGTCTGTCTATAAGGGATGTGGAGGCCTCATAGTTATGGCATTTAAACCAGCACACCAGAGCTAATACTTGATACAAGGTTGTGGTGAAAACATCTCTATGAACTGGGCCTACTGCCTGGAGACTTGCCACCTGGAGAGATGTTTGCCACGAGCTTCACCCACTCACGTGAAGCAGTGAAGCAGCTCTCCAACCAATGCCAAGCAACACTAACAGAATGACAGAACACAAAGTACCACCCTCAGGGGTTTCTACTTCATAGGAAATGACAGAAGAATTCTAAACTACACAGAATATGGTAAAAAATACAGCCTGAAAGCCAGGTGTGGTGATGCCCATTTATAGAGTCTCAACTATTCAGGAGGCTAAGGCCAGGAGTTCCATACCAGAGTGGGTAACCCAGTGCCCTATCTTTAAAAAAGAAAAGAAAAGTTTAACACTACCTAATGAAGATGTGCACTAAAACAAATACAGTTTATCATCATAAGGAGTATATGGTGGGTCTTTTCTTTCATTCATTCATTTGCACTCCTGGGGATGGAACTCAGGGCCTTGGTACATGCTAGGTAAGCACCCTACCATTGGCCTGTACTCCCAACCCTTTTTATTTTGAGACAGAGTCTTTGCTAAGTTGCCCAGGCTGGCCTTGAACTTGTGCTCCCTTGCCTCAGCCTCACGAATAGCTGGGATTATAGGTTGTCAGTCATCATGCCCAGTTAGATTTATTATTATCTTTCTTTCTTTTTGGTCCTGGTAATTGAATGCTAAGTTTAACCACTGAGCCACATCCCTAGTCCTCTTTTTTTTTCATTTTGAGACAGGGTCTAGCTAAGATGGCGAGGCTGGCTTTGAACCTGGGATCCTCTTGCCTCAGCCTCCAGAGTTGCTGGGATTACAAGCATGCACCACCACACCCAGCTGGCTCATTCTTAAAACAGAACAAAAAGTTCATGCTCAGAAAGGATTTTCATGGGAATTAGTGCAATGTTCTCAATACTCCCCCAATCCAGAAGGGTACTGCTTTTCCAGATATTGTCTTACACTTTATGTATTACTTTATTTTTCCTTTCCAGATATTTCTGTGAATTTTTAACGTCTTACACTCCTTAGGTTTACCCATTGTTCTAGAAGGATCCAACTATGCATTATCTATTATTAATAACATCAGAACAGCACTGGAAGACCAAACAATAACTCTCCACTCTGATGCACCTATATAAACTATATAAACAAATTTGACAACTATATAAACCAGAGACACTTTAAATGATTTAAAGTTTACCAGCATCAAATTAAGTATGGTATCCTGATAAAAGTAAAAACTACATGTGGTATTGTGAAATTCGTATTTGGTTTTAGTCTCCATGTGACTACTAAAAATCTTGAAATCTTTAAAAGGGCAGTGTCTGTTCCTATGTTAACAAGCTGACTGAAGGCTAGAAGGCCCCAGGTAGCTTCTGGATAGGGGCTGGTCACCAGAAACACCAAGGAGGAATTAGAGAGTTGAGGCTTTCAGTCCTACCCTCCAACCTCCAAGGCAGACATGAGGGTTGAAGACAAAATTGATCACCAATGGCCAATGATGGGATCAATCTTTCCCATGTAATAAAGTCTCCATAAAATCCCAAACAGGCAGGGTTCTGAGAGCTACTGGATGTACATGTACATGTAGAGGTTTGCAGAAGGGCAAACAGAAACCCACCCTTGTGCCAGGAGGGTGGTGCACTCCAACTCCACGGGGATGGGAACTCATGCTCTTCAGACCTTGCCCTGTGTATCTCTTCATCTGGCTGCTTATGTGTCCTTTAAAAATTTTATGAGCCAGGCACAGTTGCACATGCCTGTAATCCCAGTGGCTCGGGAGGCTGAGGCAGGAGGATTGTGAATTCAAAGCCAGCCTCAGTAACTTAGCAAGGTCTTAAGCAACTTAGCGAGACTCTGTCTTTAAATAAAATACAAAACAGGGCTGAGGATGTGGCTCAGGGGTAAAGCACCCTGGGTTCAAACCCCAGTACCAGAAAAAAAAAAAAAATTTAAAATACCCTGTTAAAGGGGCTGGGGTTATAACTCAGCAGTGAAGTGCTTATTTTGCACATGTGAGGCACTGGGTTCCATCCTCAGCACCACATAAAAATAAATAAATGTGTCGTGTCCATCTACAACTAAAAATTTAAAAATCTTGTTAAATATAAGAATAATGCTTCCCTGAGTTCTGTGAGCCATCCTAGCATATTAATCCTAACTGAGGAGGGGGGTTGTAGGAACCCCAATGTGTAGCTGGTTAGCCAAAAGTTTCTTTCCATGGCCCAGACTTGTGACTGGGTTTGAAATGAGGTAGTATGGGGGACTGAGCCTTCAATTGGTAGGATCTGATGCTATCTGTAGGCAGACAGTGTTGGAATGAGCTGGACCAGGATACTCAGCTGGTTTCTGCTGCTGCAGAACTGACTGCTTACTTTCTGATAAGCAGAACCCCCTCAAATTTTTGGAGGTCACAGAAGTCTCTGTAAGATGTCTGCTTTTATGGGGCTGGGGCTGTAGCTCAGTGGTAGAGCGCTTGCCTAGCATGCGTGAGGCACTGGGTTTGAGCCTCAGCATCACATATAAATAACAAATAAATAAAAATCCATCAATAACAGATATTAAAAAAAAGATGTCTGCTTTTTCTACACACGATATACACTAGAGTTTAAAACATCTCAAGAAAAGGTATTAAAAATATAAGGAAGGCTGAGGCAGGAGAATTGCAAGTTCAAAGCCAGCCTCAGCAATGGCGAGGCGCTAAGCAACTCAGTGAGACCCTGTCTCTACATAAAACACAAAATAGGGCTGGGGATGAGGTTCAGCAGTCAAGTATCCCTGAGTTCAATCCCTGGTACCAACAACAACAAAAAAAGTATATATATATGGAATCTTTAAAAGCTTCCTTAATTTTCTGTTTACAAATATGAGGGCAACAAGAAGCTTCAAAGAACAGGACCTCAAGTCCCATCTTCCCCAGCAAAGACAGCCAGCCACCAATCACCACTGGGGACTTCTACTGCAGCAATTCCATAGTGCAGTCCAAGAAAAATCCTTGGTTTCTCTATGAAGGCTCCTGAGAGCTTAGAGGCAGCAGATGGGAGCTCTGACTACACCAACAGAGCCAAATCCAATGTAAATTCAACGTGAAGCCACACGTCCTACCTTGACCACAATGCCATACACTTCCTCACGAGGAGCTTAAAAGAAAGTTCCAAATATATTTACAGTTGTATACAATTGTACAATTTACAGCTGTACAATTCTGACTTTGGTGGGGTGGGCTGTACTGGAGATTGAACCTAGGGGTGCTTAACCACTGAGCCACTTCCCTGAGTTGCTGAAATTACAGGTATGCATCAATGTGCCCAGCTTTCCCACACTTTTTATTTTGAGACAGTCTCACTAACTTGCTGAGGCCAGCCTCAAACTTCTGATACTTTTGTCTCAGTCTCTGAGTTGCTGAGATTACAGGTGTGTGCCACCATACCCAGCTTGGCTAAATATTTTTGCTTTTCAGATTCTCAAAATATTTTAAGTTTGAGCTAAGCATGGTGGTGCACACCTCTAATTCCAGGAACTTAAGAGGCTATGGCAAGAAGAATTCAAGGGCAGCCTGGGCAACTTAATGAGGCCCTCAGCAACTAAGACACTGTCTCAACCCCCATCCGGGGGCCGGGAGCAAAGAAACAAAAGGCTGGGGATCTTAGCGGTAAAGCACCTGTGGGTTCAATGCCCCATATGAAAAAAAAATTTAGGTTTGATAATTTCACACAGGCAAGATCATCTGACCATCAATAAATCCTCCAAGTGTTCTGGTAATTAATTAAGTAATGCTATCTCTATACATGGGAAAAGTAAAGTGCGAAGAGATCAAGTAACTCGTCCAAGGACAGAAGTAGTGGAAAAAGAAGTTATATATACATTCTCATTTGCCAGTGACTTAAGATAAGAGGAAAGAGGCTTCTGCAGTAAGGACCTTCTCCTTACTCATGGCTCTCACCTGACCAGTGTCCCAGAGTGGGAAAGAGCCGTTAAAAGTGAAGACAAGTCACAAGACCTGAGTCTCAACTCAGCCACAGTCACTGGAATGCTAGACTGTTCCCTAGATGGAAAAAGATAAAATGTCATCCTGCTCTGTAGGCCCTAAAACCTGTTACAAGTTATTGTGCAGTTCCACTTGTTTTTGTTTGCTTTTCTTAGTAGACTATGAGCACTTTAAAGATAATCTCACTCATGTTTTTATATCCTCTGAAGTACCTAAAATGTCTTTCACAAAAGAACTCAAATGTCTGTTGAGGCACTGGCTGAGGTAAGTAAGTAAATGAAAATAAAATAAAAAAGAAAGCAGTTTTAAGAGCCAGTTCACAAGCATTCAATGTGGGAAGTCTGTTAATAATATTAAGCTGATAGATAAGGTATCCGGTATTCCCCAGACAGAGGCTGCCTATTTACCCCTCCACCAAAGAAACTGAGTATTAGGAAACTAAAAATAAGCTTAATAATACCAAAGAATGAGCAATTTCCTCTTTGGCCTTGTTTGCATTACTAGTTTAGGAAAAAAAGGAACCTTTCCGGCTCAGCTGTGCAGGCATCTGAGGACACTGGAGGCTAAGGGAGGAGGGGAATGTGGAGGAGCTGGCTTCAGAGCTGCAGACTCTGAACAAGGTGCACTGAGACAATGCCACACCTTCCTGCATCCTGCATGTAGGTTAAGTTCCTAAATTCTTCTGTGCAGATTTAAGATCTCTGTGCTTTTAAACAGGGAAGGGGACCATCCTGCCAGCACAAAGCCTGTGATGAGCAGAGCAGGAGGCACCAGAGGCTCAGCGGGCTGAGCTGACCGTGTGTGTGCAGAACTAAGACAGAGAGCCCAGTGAAAACGGGGGTGAAAACGGAGAAGGAACGCTCAAGAAACAAACATTTCTAGTATTTATTATTCTGTTCTGAAAACGCACGGGGGAGAAATGCCTCCCTCTTCATGCTTAAAGACAGTCATTCCATTAACTCCTGTCCAGTGGGTTGCAGGGAGAACTACCTGCCAAGAGTGAGCTGAAGCCTTCAAGCCAGCGTGGAGCCTAATGACCAAGGAGAAGGCACAAGACAACCCGCCGAGCTGGCCTCCTGGCAGCAATGGCAATTCTCTTGCCCCTTCCCAAGGACACGCCAACTCCCTCACCAGGAGGGGCTTAAGGAGAGGGGCACCATTTGCAAGAGCTAAGTTCGGTGTCTTGTTTGTTGTCCATGACAAAATTGAAAGGCTGAAGAAGCCAAAGAATGTGACATGAACATACCTTGAGGGCTATGAAAACTCTCAAGCAGGGCCTGTCCTTTTGGAACCACCCCCCTATTATGAAATCCTTACTCTTAACTACAATGATGAAGTGAGGAGGAGCACAACAGAATGCTAGGGCATGCATGGCTGTGGGCTGGATTTCACCTCCTCTGCAGTTGTGTTCAACAATGACAGTGGGCAGTCTGGGGAAGCAGCTTACCATCGCTCCACTTTCTAATTATCCTCCCAAAGGTAAAGCCAAACTCAAGCACTTTAAAACTTTGTATTGATATGGAATCCACATGACAAAATTAAACACTTTCAAGTGTACACAGCAGATACTTCATACAGTTATGACAGGTACAGCCATCGTGTGAACATCTATCACCTCTAGCAGACACCCTATACTCTCCATTACACAGTGCAATTTCATTTTTTTCAAATGACATCCATTATGATGGTATCAAGCTTTCTCTACACACCATCAGTTTACTGACTTTCAAAAGCACCTTTACGTCTCAAAGGTCATGGAGTCCAATACCACAAATACGTTTTCCAATCAATTATATTATTTTTATTTATTTATTTATTTTTGGTACCAGGAATTGAACCCAGGGGCACTTAACCACTGAGACATATCACCACCAGCCCTTTTTATTTTGAGACAGGGTCTTGCTAAATTGCTGATGCTGGCTGGCTTTGAACTTTCAATCCTTCTGCTTCAGCCTCCTGAGCTGCTGGGATCATACAGGCATGCATGCACCACCGCACCTGGCCCCATCATATGATTTTATACAAACTTAGTAATAGCGCCATCTTGGGGGAAATGTGCTTTCCCTGGGAGGAAATACCAGGAGCTTACTCTAACTCAATGTTTGCTAGGTGAGAGACAGTGTATCAGAAACACAACACTGTGGCCAAGGTCACAAACTCTGCAGCCACAGTGCCCAAGTTCAAGTCTGGACTGTGTGAATCACGTACCCTTTAGGCAGGTCAACATGACCTCGAAGGCCTCAGTTCCCTTGTGTATAATGTAAGAGCAACAGTGCTTGCCTCATGGAGATGAATGAAGGATCGAGTGAGTTTTGGTGCTCAGAATAATGTCCTGCACGTAGTGCGTGCTTAATTAATGTCACTTACAATGTTTACTTGTTTTGCAGTGCTGGAGACTGAACCCAGTCCCTGGTGCATGAGGCAAGCCCTCCACCACTGAGCTGCTGTTCTTACTGTGGGGGAGGTTGTATGTGTGCCCTCACCACACATTAGAGAATGAGTGGGACGGCTGGGCCTTGAACTCAATCCTGAGTTGTCTGCTCAGCAACTGTGCAGTAAAAGCTACCACAGAACAAAGACTTCCTAGTCACATAAACCAAACTCAGCAAAATCACAGGTGAAAATGTGAAAACCTCATCACGTCTGAAACTCTTGTCACCCAAATGAAGGCTAATCCAACTTGGCTATGGTTTTAATCACTACCAGCTCCCCAGTTCTCTAGGCCTTGGGGGTTTATCCTCTCTTACCCACTGTCACTGTCCCACATGCCATCAGTGGTGGCTCGTCTGTCCTTCTACCCTCCCTGAGTATTTCCCATCAGAAAGGCACTCAACATCCAGATCCTGAGCTACTACAACTGCCTGTCATTTGCCCATTTTGATTCCAGGCTCTCTGTTGTCTTGACACCACGTGCTGCTGCCAGAATACTCTTTGAAGAGGCTGACTTCAACCTTCAACCTTAATTCAGAAACACAAAAATTTCTTGAGCACAATGTGCAAGGCACCATGAATCATGGTGGAGAGCAACACAGGCAACATGGAGCTTGCTCCAAAGGAGGAGACCCAAGAAGGGATTCTGAAAGCAGAGTCACATGAAAACCCCAGGAGAGGCTCCTTGTTTTTTGTGTTTCTTTTAGGGGGGGGTTGGGGGGGGAGGCTCACAGGAATTACACCCCTTTTAGCTAAGAAGGATTAATGATGTAAACAGATATGGTTTCCACACAAAGTAACAGAAGGGAAGGATTCTGGGCAGGGAACTATAGGAAGATGTGGAAGAGGACAGGAAGCCTGAGAGCTTGGTAGAGGAAAACAGCAGGAAAGAAGGCTGGAAAGGCTGATCTGGGCAAAGAGTTAGCGCTGACTGTTACAGCCATCTCCACAGCTATCCTCTGACCCAAGGGCAGCTGCACTACGCCTCTCCTCAACAGACAAGGCTCTCCTGTGTGGTCACAGTGCTTCCCCAGGCCCATGGGCTCTGCTCAGCTGGTTCTCAACCTCCTCATCACGGAAAACCAGCCACACTCCTCAGGGCCTCAAGACGCACCTCCTCCAAGTGTGCCTCGACTACTCAGCTCAAAAACATCTCCTTCTCTCAACAACTGCAGCAAATGCTGCCTCTACAATTTAGCCAGCAATTAATCATCTACTGCCTCTAATGGGTTATTAGTCTTAAAGTACGTTTTCCTTTTTATTATTTAACATGTATGTTTCTTTCTGGATTCCCCCAGAGAAGTATTATTTATAAGCCTAGAGTGGAAAGGAGGTGCTTCCCAAATCTGGATGATCACCAGAAAATACCAAGGAGCTTAAAATAGATTTAAGCACGTGGCTCTGGTCACTATTTGGAGTGCGAGCGCTCACCTCAGGGAAGCTAGCACAGAGCCTTGCCACCCCATGAAGAATCCTTGTCAGTACAGACATATGATTTGCACTTCAGTATCCACACATCCATACCAGTGTGCACCAAGAAGTCCCCACTCTCGACAGCCTCACCTATACTCAGTACTGTGAGACTGTCTATAAACATGAGGGGTTCACGTGAACTTGCTATAACCTGTTAGGTCCATTCAAGATTTTGCGTTTCTTCTCACAAGGCGAACACAGAGCTTACAACATGGCCGACGCCATGGGCTACAAGGGAAGGAAGCAGCAAGTAGCCCGCGGGCGCCAAGGAACAGCCAACCAGACGCTGATACGTAAGCAGTAATGGTGCCTCCTACCAATCAGTGGACTTCTCGACTCATCCCGGAAGGACTCTGACCAATCCCAGAGAACACAGGACTCTAGATCACCTCCTTTTCCTACCTCATAGCTCTTCTCTTCCTGTCTTAAGCCTTCCTTTTCTGGACCGGGCCCTTTAAATATTCTATACCGCAGAACACGTGCGCGATTCTCCCGGACAGCTCTGTTGGACTGAGGAGTTCGCCTGGGGGTCCTACATCCCAATAAAGCCTCACCCAGCGGTTTAGTTTGCCTCCTTTTGGTCATCTGGCTTTACGTAATCTGCACCTTTCTTTCTGCAAGCAAGGCTGTGAGACTTTTCATACATCTTGAGATTCCCTTGCATGAGCTGCCTGTTCATCTCGCTCACCATTTTCCTACTGAATGAACTGTATCTATTACAGATTTATACAAGTTCCTTGTGTATTTTAGATACTAATCCTATTATGTGGTAAATATTTTCTGTCATTCCTTCACCCTGTTTATGGCTTCCTGAAATTTTAAATCTTTTTTTTTTTTAAAGTTTTTTCTTTGTAGTTGTAGATGAATGCCTTTGTTTTACTTGTTTATTTTTATGTGGTGCTGAGGATCGAACCCAGTGCCTCGCACATGCTAGGCAAGTGCTCTGCCACTGAGCTACAGCCCCAGCCCCTGAAATTTTAAATCTTAATATGGACAAATACATTATCATCTTTATTTATTTTTAATTGTAGATGGATACATTTATTTTTTATAGTTTTGGTTGTAGATGGACACAATATCTTTATTTTTTATGTGGTGCTGAGGATCGAACCCATTGCCTCACACGGGCAAAGCAAGCACTCTACCACTGAGCTACAACTCCAGCCCTCATTTATTTTCAAACTATATTTTCTGTACAATTCCTCATGAATCCTATCCTACTCTAGGAACATCAAAATCTGTTTATGCTTTTGAAGTCTTCTTTCCTCTGGTTGTAATTTATTTAGGTTTATGATCTAATTTTATTTTTATTCCATATGCTAAGCCTCATTCCCAAATCATTTCAATTCATTAGTTCCCTGTTGATGCCACACAGGTCTGCCTCCATCCCATCAATTCCACACTGTTAGTCACTTTACAAGTCTTACATCACAGGGTAAAGCCTACCTCCCATGCTCTTTTTTTTTTTCCTTTAAATATTTTGTTTTAGTTGTAGATGAACACAATATCTTTATTTTATGTGGTGCTGAGGATTGAACCCAGTGCCTCATGTATGCGAGGCAAGCGCTCAACCGCTGAGCCATAACCCCAGCCCCTGCCTCCCATGCTCTTTAGTCAGCATTTCCTTCCTATTCCAGGACACTTATTCTACCATACAAGTCCAGCTTGCTAAGAGGCTAGGGTGCAGCTCAGTGGTAGAGCACGTACCTAGCATGCACAAGGACCTAGCTCCCCAGTGTTGCAAAAGGAAAAGTTTGCCAGTTCCAAAAAACAAGAAACCCAAAAAACAAAACAAACCAACAACAAAAACAACTTAAAATTTTGACTGAAGCTGTGTGCAGTGGCGCACACCCGTAATCCCAGCACTTTAGGAAGCTAAGACAGGAGAACTGCAAGTTCAAAGCCAGCCTCAGCAACAGTGAGGCGCTAAGCAACTCAGTGAGACCCTGTCTCTACATAAAACACAAAATTGGGCTGCGGATGTGGCTCAGTGGTCGAGTGCCCCCGAGTTCAATGCCCTATACCCCCCCAATTTTTTTTTTTATTGAAATCACACAGAGTTGGGCATGGGGTGGTGCACACCTGTAATCTCAGGAGGCTGAGGCAGGAGGATGCAGGTTTGAAACCAGCCTCAGCAACTTAGTGAGACCCAGTCTCTAAAGAAAACATAAAAAGGGCTGGGGATGTGGCCCAGTGGTTAAGCATCCTTGGGTTAAATCCTTGGTACAAAATTAAAAAAAAGAAAAGAGAACTCATGTTGAATTTATATAGTAATTAGTCTTTATAATGTTGAGTACTTTTACCAGTCTATATCGGCACATCCTTTCCCTTTATCCTGGTCTTTTCCTTTTAAGGCCTTTTTATTTATGTTTTGTTTGTTTGTTTTGTTTATCAAATTAACA
>CM053400.1:5016642-5092552 GCA_028644305.1 Xerus rutilus
TTTTTTTTTTTTGGTACTGGGGATTGAACTCAGGGGCACTCGACCACTGAGCCACATCCCCAGCCCTATTTTGTGTTTTATGTAGAGACAGGGTCTCACTGAGTTGCCTAGTGCCTCGCCATTGCTGAGGCTGGCTTTGAACTCGCGATTCTCCTGTCTCAGCCTCCCTAAGTGCTGGGATTACAAGCGTGAGCCACCATGCCCAGCTGATGACCAAGTATTTTTAATATTTTCTACTTGGCTATTGTTGGTCCACAGGAACACCACTGATTTTTTTAAAATCCTTCAACTACAGAAATTTTTCTGTTTCCATTTTTCCCACTAGTAAAGCCTCTAGGTTTTCTATTTGGTTAGACCTGTCCCCTACAAATCACAACCTTGTCTCTTCTTTTACATTTCTGTATCACACACCCAGGATTTATATCTCACGTTTATGCACAAGTTGGGATGTGCAGACTAATAACACCAGTTATGACACCAACCATCCTTATTTTGCTCTTTATTTTAAATTAAGTACTTCTAAAAGTTTTATCTTTAAATATGAGACCCGTCTCCTCTACTGAGTCTGCTACAAGTCCCCATTATGAGAGTGTTGCATTTAACTACAGAAATGATCGTATTTGTTCCTCAGTGCACTGTACTATGTGGCAACTGCCTTTCCAAAGACACCACAGAATCTCTCATCTCATAGTCTATTCTTCAATGGGATCTTTCTGCTCCTTCACTTAAAGATGGGATGCGTCCTTTCCCTTGAATCTGAAGTTGCCTTAAGTGACTTACTATAACCAATACAATGTGGTGGGAGTGATGCTGATGATTTTTTTTTTAAATCATCAGGCCAGGTGAGAAACCACCAAGGAACACAGCCAGCCATCATGCTGAAAGAAGCCCAGCTACAGATATTCCAGGTGAATGTCCCAGACACAAGAGTGAAGACCCTCACTGAGCCACCCTCAGTCATTTTGGGCTTCCTGACTGAGGCCCCAGAAATTGTGGAGAAGTCACCCCTGCTGTGACCTGTCCAGAATTCCTGACCCACAGGATCCATGAACAGAACAGAATGGACACTTTGCCGGGGGCCACAAGTCACACAGCAGCAGATGGTCAGAAGACGTGTGGAGAGCCTTTGGCACACACCACCCCTGCACTCCTCGTCAGCTCTACTGGACCTCCCTGTAGTTTTTCTTAAACATTTTGGGGTGTGACCTGGCCATGTTTCACTGAGGATGCTTTATGTTTCTGTTTGTGAAGTGAGAGCTGGCCTACAAAAGCTTTTTCTTTCCTAGGTTGCACTTACATGGTTCTGGTATTGAGTTCAAACTAACCTTTTAAAAAAGTTGGAAAGCTTGTCTTCCTAGTCTCTGAAATAATTTATATAAAATCTGTTAATTAAATATTTGTCACAAAACATCTGTAAAACTGCCTGGAGCTGGTGCTAGGACCGGGTACTTGAATTACAGACCAACTTTAACTATGAACAGTTATACAGAATCTCCATCCTTGAGTAAGCTTTGCTGATTTTTCCTGTCACCTTTTAAAATTTCCTGCCATAAAATTTTTCACAATAGCCTTGGTGTGTGTGCTCACAATTCTGCCTGGCTGCCTATATCGGGTCCTCTATTTCTCTCAGGGTTAGTCTTGCTATATTATGTTGGCATTTTTGAAGACTCAACATTTGGGGGGTCAGGGACTAGGGACTGAACACAGGAGTACTTAACCATTAAGGCACACTCCCAGCCCTTTTTATTTTTTTTGTTTTGAGACAGGGTCTCACTAAGGTCCTGAAGGTGGCCTGAAGCTTGCAATCCTCCTGTCTCAGCCTCCTGAGTTGATACAATTACAGGCAGGTGTCACTATGCCCAGCTAAGTCTCAGCTTTTGATGAAAGGTGGGTCTCATTTTCTTTACCTATTTCACTAATGTTACCTTTCTTAGTTCCCTTTTTAAATATTACTTTCTTTAGCTGATGTTCTTTTTCTGATTTTAAAAAAAATTTTAAATAAAAAATAAAAGTTTTTTTACTTCCAGTTTTTAAACCAAGAACCCTAGAGATTCTCAACTGAGATTACCAGTATTTCACTCTCTCTTTCCACAGTAATGGTTAACTATGCTACTTCACTCATCATGGAAATAGCTAACCTTCGATTAACAGGATAAAGGGAGAGGCAAGAAAAGCCCATGAGTAACCCCAATCAGTCAAAAATAAAGCATGATTAGTGATGCATTAAGCTGTGTCCCAGGGCACAAGGATAGCAGGGACTAATGCTGACCACTCCAGGGGCTGGGCATGAAGAGGGCTCTAGTCAAACAGATACAGCAGATGCTGAGTAGCTGTCTGGAAAGCTTCCGCCCCACCTTACCCGCAGGGGGAATGGTAATCAGCTCTGGCCAGTGACCACAACATTGCCAGGGCTGAGGAGATAAGGGCCCTCTCCTGAGATTCACCTACCTCTTTATTATGTGAGTTTTTTGTCTGAGGGGTAAGGTTTTTCCAAGTTATCGTAAGGTTTTCTATGAACAAGGACAGCTACAGGTTGAGTGAAAACACTAAAAAGACTGACAATGGGGTCAAAGGTGAGAGGGGAGCATGAGGCAAGTGGGTACTGGGAAAATGCACCCACTGTGCAAGAGACACGTCTAGGGATGAATCCTGAGGAAACAAATGCCTTCAAGTGAGAGAAAACTATTAGGAAGCTTTTTTTGAAGTATTGGTGAAGACAACCAAAAAACCTGCAAATTGTAAAGGACTTAAATGCTCAAAACTGGAAGTTGGCTAGAAACAGTGCGATGTCTTTTTAAAAATGTTGACAGAAGCCAGGTGTGATAGTGCACATCTGTAAACCCAGCAACCAGGGAGGCTAAAGCAGGAGAATCTCAAGTTCAAGGCCAGCCTGGGCAGAGACTCTGTTTCAAAACATAAGTAGGGCTGGGGTTCAGCTCAGTGGCTAAGCACCCCTGGATTCAATCCCTGGTACAAAAAAAAAAAAGAGAGAGAGAGGAAGGAAAAAAAATGTTTACAGATACATGTTTTACAAAAAAAGATCACACACGTTTAAAAACTTACAGAGCAGAATGAGATCTATTTAAAATATTTACTGACATGTGCCTGAAAACAGTCAAAAGAAAAGAACATGGACCACAAAGTTAAGCAGCAGTCATCTCTTAGTGCGGAATTACTAGTGAGTATAATTTTCTGCTGTGTAATTCCCTATTTTCCAATGGGAAAAATGACAAAAAAAAAAAAGCCATACTCCTCTTTCTCCAATACCTACAAAAATTAAACTTCGGTACACTGAGACTTTTAATAGCAGTAGACTGTTGAATGCGTCTGTAAACCAGATTAGTAATTTTGGTTTATTTATTTTTGGTAGTGGGAACTGAACTATATATCCCCAGTCTTCTTTATTTGGACACAGGGTTTCACTAAATTGAGAAGTCTGGCCTGGAACGTGTGAGCCTCCTGCCTCTGCATCCTGAGTTGCTGGGATTATAGGCATGTGCCACCAGGCTGGGCCAGATAAATATTTCAAAGGGACTACTGATACAATTTTCACCAACAAAACAAGAACAAAAACTGCAAGTTGAGGTTTCTTTGGGGATGAAATCTCAACTTAACTTCAAATGATTCAGGGGGAAACCACCAACCCCACAAGAAAAAGAAGAGAAAGTAATGTGATAGTGTTAACATCTGGGGAGGCTGGGTGAAGGACACAGAATGCTTCACGCTCTTCTTGTAGAACTGAAGTTTGAAATCATTTTGCACTGAGGACCAGGACTATGCATAGAAAAAACAAACTTTGAAATGATGCCTGCATGTCTATGTCTACGTGACAGAGAACAGTTGGGAATAATTTGCAAGGTTTGAAATTCTAGTCCACATAGTCCAAATGGACTCTTTAAAAACCTAAGAGGGGGGCTGGGGCTGTAGCTCAGTGGTAGAGTGCTTGCCTAGCATGTGTGAGGCACTGGGTTCGATCCTCAGCACCACATTTAAATAATAAATGAATAAAATAAAAATCCACCAACAACTTAAAAAAAAACCAAAAAACCTAAGAGGTACTACTTACATACATAATTTTAGACCAAATTTTCAGCTCAGGGATCACACAAGTCTATGTGAGAACATCTAAACAGAACCACGCCACAGATGTTCTAAGAGCCCCCTCCATTTCCATATGAGGTTAAAAAATAAGAATCCAAGACACCAAAATGTGAGCCTCTGGATAGAACTGTTAAGTCAATGGGAAGTTAATGAACCCTGAGGGTGAGCTCCAGAAAATGTTGACTGCAGAGTTACTATCAGGAAACCCACTTCAGCACAGGCTCTTTTGGGGGCCAATTTCTATTTGCATATTTTAGCCCCAAACCTAGAAATGAGGACACTGTGGTGGTCGTTGCAGAATTCTGTTTTTTTGTGTGTGTGATCAAACTATGGCAGAGCTGGGCACAGTGGCGCAAGACTGTAATCCCAGCACTTGGGGAGGCTGAGACAGGAGATTGTAAATTCAAAGCCAGCCTCAGCAACAGCGAGGCGCTAAGCAACTCAGTGAGACCCTGTCTCTACATAAAACACAAAATCGGGCTGAGGATGTGGTTCAGTGGTCGAGTGCCCCTGAGTTCAATCTCCAGTACCAAAAAAAAAAAAAAAATTGTGGCAGGTTCCCAGGACCTAACCAGAAGGAAGCAGGGCCACATTTTTCTCAAGAAAAATAGACTGAGCAGACTCTTGGAACCAATCAAACAGAAGTTCCAATCCCAGTGCCCTCTGGCTCCCAATAGCCAGGACACACACCTGTATGTGTAACAGACTTCAAGGAGTCCCACTGAGAATAAAGACCCCCATGAGAACAGAAGCTCATTTTTCTCCCACAAGAAGCAATGAGCAAGGGCTGGGGCTGGGGCTCAGTGGCAGAGCGCTTGCCTGGCATGTGTGAGGCACTGGGTTCAATTCTTAGCACCACATATAAATAAGTAAAATAAAGGTCCACTGACAACTAAAACAATCTTCTGAATGAAGGAATGAATGAATGCATGAAGCAACGAGCAAACCCTGAGCACTGCCTCATACCCAAACAGCCCCCAAGCAGGGCAGGCCCATGCAGGCACCACTTCCGGTGTCATGGTGCCTTGGTTTGTGCCAGCACCCTCACTGGCCTGTCAGGAGGGCCAGAGAAACGATGTCTACAAAGTGTTCTCAATTGCAAGGATGAAAAGAGCTATAAATACGAGGTCAAAGCAGTATCAAAAAAAAACATTCTAAAGCTGCAACCACTTCTTTCTTTTGAAATGGAGAACCACAGGAAGATCAAAGGAGAGCCACTGCCTGCTGACTGCTGCAGGCCTCCTCCCTTCACCTGGCAGCAGCCCCACAGAAAGAGATCTACCATGATTTTAACTGGACTAACAAAATCTCCAGGCAAGTTGTACACGGTTCCCTAAACACCTCGAGGAGCAGCACTGGAAAGCCAACGCAACTTCCACACAGCTTGCCCCGCTCTGCATTAAAGTAAAAGGCAGCCTGGGAGGGCAAGAAAACATGCGGGGAACGTGGCTCCCCTGTGGCCCTCCGCCAGGCCCGGCACAGTGACTGCACCAGGCTGTGGCAGCTTGCGCAACAACGTGCTTCACCTTGGCTCTCCTGCCTTCTTTAGCCGTGAAGATAGGGGTGAGGGGAGAGGAATTAAGCTTACAGGAAATAAACCCAATCAAAGCCCAGCAATAACAAAGGGCACTGAAGCATTTCTACTGTGTCACATCCCACAGGCTGGCCAAGGGCCCGGAATCTTAATACAACTTTTCAAAGAGAGGGAGACAAGGAGGAAAAAATATTTTATAAAAGATTATCAAGGTCCCAACCCAGGATGCTCTGCTATACAACCAAAATTTGTGAGAGGTCAGCTTTTCAGGGAGTGAAAAACCCAGCATGTGGAAACCTGGGCCTTCTATACAGTGGGAGGGGCTCTTAAAATGACTACTGTTCTGCACTGAAGTCTGGCTTCACAGATCATTAAAGGTTTCTGAACCACAGAGAAAGGAGGGCAGACTTAAGGAAACAAATCAAAAGTTCCTCTGGGATGCACAAATGCTTACTTGCACAGGCTTTCAGAACGAATGCCCCCACGTTAAACAACAGGGAGGACTCTTCAAAATAAAAGCAGGAAAGAGATTCTTGTTATAAGCAATAGACTTTTTGATGTAAAGCTTATGTCTGCTATAAAAAACGACCCCTGCTGTGAGCGTGGCGGTGGGGGGAGAAAACAAAGGTAAGTGAACAAAAAGAAAAATGTTCTGTTTGGGGGTACCCAGTGCCCAGCAAGTTAAAATACTCATGATGTCTCACAGGTAGGATGTGAGGCGGGACAGCTATGACACTTGGCCTTTGCCATTCGTGCTTGAGAATGGAAAGCACTTTCCCACAGCCAGAAAGAATGCTCTTGCTTTTCTTGTGCTGCACATAGGTGAAGACCTGGGAAGGAATCTTGCCTTCTTGGAGGGCCTCGCATTTCCTCAGCCAGCACCTGCTGTCTCAAAGCCAGCAGAGGGAGCAGAGGGCTGCGCATGGAAATGGCCAGGGAATACTGGAGGCAGGGCTGTGGAGCCAGCTGATCACCTCCTCACACTGCATTAGACTGCCACAGACTGGATCAGCTTGTGGCAGCAGCCAGGTGAGGCAGCAGGGAGAGGAGTGAACTGCCCTCCATCCCTGGACAGGATTCAGTGGGGTCTGGGCAGAAGGCAGGCTCAGGGAAAGGCTGAAAATTCAGTCCGGAAAACTGATGGCACACTCCAGAGCAGTGTTTCCACCTTAAAATCCAGGGCTCCTAGGTTGGTCTGTGACAGCCATTTCCAGAGATTTTTTTGGAGGTGAAGAAGGGGTGGGAGGAACAACTCTGGCATTCAAGCTTTGCTTTCAACAGCTGTTTTAAAACAAAAGCAGCAAAGAGATGAAGGCATATGTCTGCCGAATTGCTGCTATCTTATGCTTTGGCTGTAGTTTACCAAAACACACAAGACTGGAGGAACTGCCTGGTGCCAATATTATCATGGACAAGGATCCTGTGGTACATCTGGGGTCATGACTGAAGCAGATGGTCTCTGCCTGCAAGAAAGACAATATTATTTCAGGCATGAGTATGCCCAGCTTGGGCACTGCCAGTCTTTGCTCAAGTCTGCTCTAGGTGTCAAAATGGCAAAGTTAATGGTCAGTCTAGGTATGCACCTCTGTGCCAAGCAACAACTTTAAATCCTGACATGAAAGTTTTCTCATGATATGCTCAATTTGGGCTGGGGTTGTGGCCCAGTGGTACAGGACCTGCTTGCCTAGCATGTATGAGGCACTGGGTTTGATTCTTAGCACCAAATACAAATAAATAAAATAACGGTCCACTGACAACTAAAAAATAATAATAATAATAGTAATAAAAAGGATCTGCTCCTCTCAACTAGGAAGTATGCACGAGTGCACAGCAGGTGCAGAATTACTACTTGTGCCTGCCTGCCAATCTGGTGAAGGAAAAGGCCAAGCAAGGGATGGGGGTGACCCTGGCCCTGCTGGGGCCCTCTCTGCCACTTTCTTCTTTCTTCGGATATCAAGTTTCACAGGGACCAATGATAAATGTCCCAAGGAGCTTACCTAGATTGATGTTGCAGGTTCCTCAGGCATGCGTGGACAGCGGGGAGCCAGCTGGGCGGAAGATGTGCCAATCACACTGATCCATGGGAAGAGCACCCATGAAAAAGTTAGGACAACAGTTCCTTATGTCCCAGGGCATCGTATGGAAGATTAAGTGAATTCAGATTTCAGCTTATTAAAAACAAAACACTTGAAAGAATGTAACTATCCAAAAACACCAGGAGTTCAGAATCAACAGGAACGTCAGAGAGGATCAGGCACTGGTCAACAGACAATAACCATACTTTGAGGACATTTCTGGCAAGGCATTTCAAACAAGTTTTTTTTGGTACTAGGCACTGAACCCAGGGCATTTTACCACTGAGTTACTTCCCCAGCCTTTCTATTTTTTGAGGCAGGGGTTCCCTAAGTTGCTGTTAAATTGTTGAGGCTGGCCTCAAATTTGCAATCTTCCAGCCTCAGTCTCCCTGGTTGGTGGAATTACAGGCACATGCCACCATACTTGATTTCAAACAAGTTTTAACATTTTAAAACACTTGCCCTTCAAACAATTTCAAGCCACAATTCCCTGAGCCTCCCATTACCACCTAAAATCCATACCACACAGTTTAGCACTTGGCTTCACTCCAACTTGCACTGTGGCAATTAAACAGAGATCCCCAGGGAACACAACCATCTATCTTCTCACCATGCTCCATAAGCACAAGCAGTGTCTGATAACTGATTGGCACAAAGAACAAACTATAAACTTCTTATATTCCCACTATGCAAACATGCTAACTCACTGATTTGCAGAAAACTTTCATAACAAACACAAGCATTTGTAGACTTGCCAAATATTAAAAGCACAGTAAATAGTAAAGAGAACACAGTACTGTATAAAAGAAAACAGTACACTGGAATTTGAATCTAAGAAAAATACTTCAAAGAATGTAACTATCCAAAAACACCAGGAGTTCAGGATCAACAGGAACGTCAGAGAGGATCAGGCACTGGTCAACAGACAATAACCAAACTTTGAGGACATAATGGAGAAATGGGTACATACCCTTATCTGTAAACATGCAATCTTTCTATCTATTTATTTATATTTTTTTAGTTGTAGACGGACAGCATGCCTTTATTTTATTTATTTTTTATTTTTATGTGGTACGAGGTCAAACCCAGTGCCTCACACATGCTAGGCAAGTGCTCTGCCACTGAGCTACAGTCCCAGCCCCTTAAAGATGTAATCTTAATATAATACAGAATGACCACAGCTTTATATCCTTCAGATTTATCATTCTGCCTAATATCTAGTGGACATGAAATGGTCCAGAGAGGCACATAAACTTTTCTCCTGAGTCACCTGGAAGGTTTACATGGCCGAAGGAAGTAAGAGCTTCAGGTTTTGATAAGCAAAATGTAGGTACTCTAGTCAATAGCACCTGAGGAGTGCGGCTTCCCACCCATGCCCACCAAAGTGGCAGATGGGAGGGAAGCCATCTTGGACCTTTAGACCAAAGCATCTGGCAACATGAAAACAAAGGCCAGATGAGTCTGGCCAAATTCCTCATCTACAAAATCATGATATATAATAAAAATCTTTGTTGTTGTATGCCATTAAGTTAATATATTTAGAAGTTTGAGTTTTTAGAAAGATACTAAAGATGTTTTTTAAACCCCACATTCTGCAGAAAGCACCCAGTTCACTGGCTCTCTGCTTCGCTTTGTGAAACCAGCCACATTCTTCTTATTGCTCCACAAGTTCCAGATTCTTTAAAACCAAAGCACCTCCCTTGCTAACTTAAGGCCAGCAAATTTCTGACCTGATTCCATGTGTCTCATTAGCACGTTTCCAAAACAGCATCTGTGGGAAGGAGAACCAAGTTCTGATCTTAAAGGGGGTGTATGCCTAGATCAATAAATCACTAAATCCCAAAGGCACTGGATATATCTTGCTCCAGCCTGCTAAAATAATCAAGCTCACAGAAGTCACCATTTCTCCCCAAACTAAAAAAAACCCAAAGCCCAGTGAAGAAAATCTTCATCTTAAGACTGTTCAGAACACCCTTAGTGGTGTTGCCCTCATACAGAAAAGACACAGGATAAAACATTCCAGAGACTGTTCTCAAGATAGTAAAATGGCATATGATGGTGACTCACCAACAGACTCAAAGAAAAAAATCCATAAACAGTCATAGGAAGCTTACAAAGCTGCAGAGAACTGGCAACCCTGAGCTTCTCCCCGACCCCTTCTCTCTCTCTAATTATTGTTTTGATGTCAAGCCATTAAAGACAATATTTTATTCTTGAAAAATTCAATAAAACTGCTAAGAAAATTAACAATGGGTTTTAATCTTTAAATAATCTAGAACACAGAACTGCTATGCAGAAAGAGCTGACTGACTGACGAGCAGAACAGAAAGGCCCAGTGTGGCAGAATGAACCCCAAGTTCTAGTCTTAATGTCTTGGGACACTTGAGTTAATAAGGATTTTCTGTCTGTTACTTTAAGTCCAAGGTCTGGGGCACCCAGGTTTCATTGGTCTTAAAAACGATGACATAGGGGCTGGGGCTGTAGCTCAGTGGTAGAGCGCTTGCCTTGCAAGAGTGAGGCACTGGGTTCGATTCTCAGCATCACATATAATAAATTCAGTAAAGGTCCATCAACAATGAAAGAAAAAAACTTTTTTAACAAACAAAAAAACCACGATGATATAGCCTTGCAAACCAACACAGTGAGCAAAGGATGAGGAAACTATTTCCTTAAACACTAGGAGTTTAGTTTTTTCCCTTTAGGACTGATTAGTGTATCTCTGTGGTTACGGTGATGTACTCCTAACCCATAATTTTCAAGTGTGAACACACACATCTCATTTTTTTCTCTTTCCACAACACAGAGTTTATTTTAAACAAATATTAAGTCAGAAGCTGGGCGCAGTGGTGCATGCCTGAAATCCCAGCACTTTGGGAGGCTGAGACAGGAGAATCGCAAGTTCAAAGCCAGCCTCAGCAACAGCGAGGCGCTAAGCAACTCAGTGAGACCCTGTCTCTACATAAAACACAAAATAGGGCTGGGGATGTGGCTCAGTGGTTGAGAGCCCCTGAGTTTAATCCTCGGTACCAAAAAAAAAAAAAAAAAAAAAAAATTAAGTCAGGGCCTATTATAGGGCACTAAAGGTAACATAAAGAGGCATAAAAATGTGGTTCCTATCCAGAAGGCCTTGTGCTCTACATGGATTCATGTATGCATCTATGTATAGAATAGAATCGTATAGAAAAGAGGAAGCAGAGTCAAGTCCAACAAAAAATTTAATAGTTAAAGGACAGAACAAAATTGACGAGATAAGCTGGGCCTCTGTGTAAACAGCAAGTGGCCTGCAGAAGGGTGCACAAGGCTTTTGCCACCGACCGTGCAGCCCCAGCAAGACCTCTGTAAATAAACTGACTGAGGAACCTTCCAGAGAAGCACCCAGCCCAGCTGGCCCCTCCCGAGGCTGTGAACTCCATGAGAGACCGCACTCTCTTACGCCCTTCCTACATGGCACAAGTCTGGGGTTATCAAAAGCTCCCCCAGGGCTGGGGCTGTAGCTCAGGGGTACAGCGCCTGCCTAGCGTGTGTGAGCCACTGAGTTCGTTCCTCAGCACCACATAAATATAAACAAATAAAGGTATAAAAAATACAATAACATTATTAAACAAAACAAAACAAAACAAAACTCCCTCAACCTCCCAACTTTGCCTACTGTGATGGCGCAAACACCTCAACAGTCAGATCCTGGGTATTAGGAGAAGATTCAGAAGATGACTTAAGAAGTTGTACAAACCAAAGATCCAAATTTCCAGAGTGGAAAATAGAAAATAACAAAGGACATTAGTAGTAAAACTTAATAGAAAAATTAAACACCTCGGGGTGTAGCTCAGTGGTAGGGCATTTGTCTAGCACAGACAAGGCCCTGGGCTCCATCCCCAGCACTGCATCCTCCCCCACACAAACACAAAGGAAAACTGAACATCTCAAAAAGAAAACTCAGCTTAAAGGAATTCTGGTGTTTCAAGAAATTTCTTTCCCCTTTGCTTTTCATATTCACATAACACAATTAATAGTTTTCAAATTATATACAACAGGAAAATATTTAATTTGGGGTAGGACTGTTTCAGACTGAGGTTAAAGTTTGCCTTACTTCTCAAACCAATAATTAATTTTTACTCCAGTCTCCTAAGTATTATCAAGGACATAACTTCAAATGAGATTAAAATGAACCATCAATTATTCAAGGATAATCATTTCAAATACATTTTTTAAAATATTTTTTTAGTTGTAGATGGACGCAATATCTTTATTTTATTTATTTTTATGTAGTGCTGAAGATCGAACCCAGTGACTCACACATGGAAGGCAGGCGCTCTACCACTGAGCCACAGCCCCAGCCCTCAAATACATTTTTATTTTTATTTATTTATTCATATTTAATTTATGTATTTGTTCTATTTAGGCTTACATGATAACAGAGTGCAATTTGATTCACTGTACATAGATAGAGGATAACATAACAATTCTCTAGTTGTAAGTTGTATAGAATCACAACATATATGCAGTCATACATAAAGTTAGGGCTATGATGACCATCATATTCCACCACTTTTACTGTCCCCATGCCCCCTCCCCCCTTACGCCCCTGTGAACAGAGTTCCACCATTGTTCCCATGTCCTTCCCCACATTATGGCTCAGCATCTACTTATCAACGAGTACATTTGGCATTTGGTTTTCTGAGACTGGCTTACTTCACTTAGCATGATATTTCAAATACATTTTTAAACTTAATTTTAAAGCTAGAAAGACTAAATATATTTTTCAAACTAAGTTTGCAAACTAAATTTTCAAAGTCAGGATGGATTCACAGATCTTATAAGGCTTAAAACACACAGACAGACAGACACAGACACACAGACAGACACACACACACAAAACAAAACCACAAATGTCTACCTGAAAGTCATCCAGGCAAGTATTAAGAAATACCAACAGCAAACAACTAATCCTTGTACACATGCTGTTCAACAGCACCTTAAAAATCCAAGGCATTGTTCATTTGGGTGCAACTGCCACAAGCAATGAATTTCACGTAATTACACACCCACACGCCGTTTCCACTAGTCCTCATACATAGGATGAAGCCAAATAGAGGCCTAAGACCCTGGCATGGAACAGAGCAAAGTTCACAAAGCTACAAAACATTTTAGTACCCCCTCTTCTTTCCAACATCAGCCAGAAGTTTCTAACATACAAACCATGTAACCATTTCACTTACATAGGGCAAGCAGTCACCTCTCTTGGATTACCTTAGTTGAGATGGACCCCGCCCAAAGTACCCACACAGCTTAGACTATCAGAATTAATAGATTCAAGCCTGTGACTCATTTTAATGGGAACGACCCCTCAGCACTGCAATTTCTGTAAGATCACAGTACTTGCTGCCAAAATGCAGTGCCTGTTTCTACTGGCAATCACGTTTGCGCTCAATGGAAAATTCCAACTCTTTGCATCTAGGCAGTGTGGCCAGTTATCAGGAGAGACAGTATGGCACACACGTCTCTCCTACTCATCTTGTCAAACCCTCAAAGTGCTTACATTTCTTCTCACATGAAAGCTTCTTTATTAAAAGAGAACATCATCCTTTCAAATAAAAGGTTTTGTTGAAACTGAAGTGAGGTCTGACACAGTCTAACTCACACACTGCCCTCATGCTACGAAGTATTGAGAAGTGCAAGGGTTTTTATATGAAATAAGACAGGAGTTACCACTGTGTTTCTAGGAGGAAATGGAGCAGTAATGGGAAAATAACTCCATTAAATTCTAGAGCCGAGAATGTAGCTCAGTGGCAGCCAGCGCACCTGCATGCGCAAGGCCTGGGGTTCCATTCCTAGCAGCACAAAAGAGAAAAGAGAAAAAAGAAATCCTATTATTGAGAATGGAAATAAACCTAGATACTTTCTTATATATTTGAAATACTTTGTAATAACCTGAAAAACAAACAAACAAAAAAATCAAAAATCAACCCCTAGTAATGAAACAGTTTACAACTTAAAAGAATGAATAGATGCTAAGAATGAATGTGCCATACAGGACTAGGATTCTGAAGTCTGCATTACTGTAAACAGCAGCTGCTCCCTGCACTTTTACTGCAGATTTGAATCACCTGGGGAGCTTATTAAAATGCAGATTCTGGCTCAATGGCCATGGACAAAGGGCCTGAGAGTCTGCAATTTTCACAAGCTCCCAGGTGATGATGATAACGCAGCCCTGAAGACCTCACAGGGGACAGCTAGGATATTCAGTATTTGTACTAGAGGCAAGAGATTTGAAAGCCACAGATCTAAAGCATTGTCAAGCGGCTGTAACACATTGCCAGTTCTCAATAGTGTCACCTTCTTCAGGAAGTCGGTACTTTGTTATGTAACATTAGATTAAGCATTAATCTAATGGAAACTTGTTTATCTAAGGTTATAATCTGAAATTAAATAAACTTCATGCTGTAAACTCATAATGAATGCTAGAATCATTTTTAACCTCTCAAGATTAACAAAATCTTGATTACTTGGTCTTAAAGCCCTTTCTCAACAGTATTTATTCTTTGTTGGGGGAAATATGCTCTATGTAAATGACATTTTTGCCTGGAGAAAAGAACAATTAATATCCAGTAGTTATGCACATATTTAATAGAACTCAACTCACAGAAATATGGCTGAGAAAGATGGCTGATTCTCATATTATTTCTCAAATTAAAAATCTAAATCTGCACAACTTTTCATCCCATCACCCAAAATTAATAAAAACATCAAAACCAACTGTCCTTTCACTGGGCTCTTGGGCCGACTCAAACAGTAGCACACTTTCTCAATAGGGAAAAATCAAGATAAAAAGCAGGCTTCCAGGGGCTGGGATTATAGCTCAGCGGTAGAGCGCTTGCCTCGCATGCGTGAGGCCCTGGGTTCGATCCTCAGCACCACGTACAAAGCAATAAAATAAAGACATTGTATCCATCTACAGCTAAAAAAAATAAAAATAAAAAAAAGATTAAAAAAAAAAAAAAAAAAAAAGCAGGCTTCCATTATCAGAAGTCAATTTTCAACTCCCCATTTTATGCTTTCTTCTAAATCTGAATTATTACTGAGATTCCCACTCAATCCCTATACATATATGTTGCTCATCCTGTACCTGGCTCCACAGCTTAGCCAGGATGCCCTCACTTTTCTTCTTAAAAAGCCTTCAGAGAAGCCAGGCGCGGTGGCACACGCCTGTAATCCCAGAGGCTTGGGAGGCTGAGGAACTAAGCAACTCAGCAAGACCCTGTCTCTTAATAAAACACAAAATAGGACTGGAGATGTGGCTCAGTGGTTGAGTGTCCCTGGGTTCAGTCCCTGGTACAAAAGAAAAGTAAAGAAAAAAGAAATGGGTCCTGTTTCCACCTTTGGAGGTAGTTCAAGGTCCCCCAAACTCTACCTCCAAGCTAAAAGTTTGGCCCAGGTTCTCCTGTATCTGCTTATATAATCTCCTCAGCACAAATGCCTGCCCCTGCTAGGCATGTTTTACAATTTCCTGCCTCTGTGCCTTTGCTCATGATACTTCCTATGGCTGGAAGTTGCTTTTCCTTCATCCTCCCAACCAGAAGCCCATGAAAAATGAGCACTACCAAAGTCCACTTTCAACATCATGTTCTGAAATTAGCCATCAGGAGCCCTAGCCTGTTCCATCACTTTGTGGGACCTGAATCATCACCCACCAAAGGCCTTGACATTCTTCCAAGCACTGCAAGACATATAAAGAGCCTACCTTCCCCCTGCAGGGCAGAGGTGGCACCCAGCTTCTTGACAGACACTCCACCCATTAAAGCACTTACCCTAAACTTTAAAAAACTGAATTATATAAAATGTTTAGTTCTGAAAATGAAAAAAGTGAATGAAGCGCTCGTCTGGCATGTGTGAGGCACTGGGTTCAATTCTCAGCACCACATAAAAATAAATAAAATAAAGGTATCATGTCCATCTACAATTAAAGAATATTTTTTTAAAAAGTGAATGAAAATGAATTTCTAGTAAATATTAATGCATCATCAACTGGATTTACAAATAACATAAGCTTAATCTCTGTTGGGTTAGGTGCTCACAAATAAAGAGGCAAGCCAAAGCATGTGCCTTCAATCCTTCCTTTTCCTCGGGAAGCTAGCAGTTTAGGGCACCTCTCCCCTTCCAAGCTGGGGAGATTGAACTGTTCACTGCACCAACGCTCACTCCATCTGAGACAGGAACAGCAGCGCCAGGTCACTGAAGAGGTGCTCCCATCTACACTCCAATGCTAGGAACAGCACACAGCGCTGTGGACAAAGGTCAGGATTCGACAGACAGTCAAGTTACCTAGGTGCCCAACAAGGAGAGACACGTTCTCAGAGTAAAAGAAGGTGAATGTCACTATGGTCTGAGAAAAATATCTCATGGTTTTTCAGAAAATGGCAATATGTTTAAAAATATATACATATACATATTTATGTGTGTGTATATATTTTTAAATAATCCATAATTTTATATTATTCATAATATTACCCTCTAGGTTTAAGATGTGACTGTATCAGACCTCCAGTTTTTTCAGGGATTATCTTAACATCAAAGGCCATGTAACTCATCTACCCAACAATAAAGCAGCAGGGCTCAAAGCAGAATCCAGAAGCCTGGTTCTGCATGGTCATCTTAGAAGGCCAGTGACAGAATACTCACTGCGATTTATACAAACATACTGACACCCAAAACCGAGATGTGGTTTAGGGCAAATGGTGCCTTTAGGGAGAATCAGGCTGCCAAGGTGGACCTGAGATATTCAGCTGGCTCCTTACCACATTCTGCTACTAATTATACGTTTTATAAACATATTAAAGGGAAACAAACGGCCATAGAGAGGGAGAAACAGCGTGGGTAGAATAAACTACAGGGTATCTGTACAACCACGATACTAAAAGATTTACACTGCAGTATTCCCTTGGGTACCATGAGGTTAACATGTCATACCCATCCAACTGACCCTCTATCAACAGTTGGTTTTCCACAACTGTGGCCACTATTCCCACTGCAGTGCATAGCACTGTTCAGAGCAAAGTCAGATTTAGTTCCTGTATGATAAACACAGAAACCAAAAGAGCGAGGAAAACTTTCTGGCCATGCCACCAGAATGCCTCCTCTGACCTAACCGCACAAGGTGAACTGGCAGAAAGCCAGTCCCTTCCACCCAGCTTCAGGAGTGAGGAGGAATGTTCCTAAACTAAGAAGGGCCCTCCACTCCTCCCAGCTTTTCAACTGAAAGGGTTCGGCAGAACAGATCAATGAAAACAGGTAGCTACTTATCTTATTCAGACCCAATAGAGAAGAAACAATTGCTTTCAAGTGTTCTTATACATTCTTCACAGACATTACCTCACTTAAATTCTCCAAACAATTCTAAGGAGTAGGAATTATCACTCCATTTTATATATACAAAAATTAAAGGACAGAGAGGTTGAATAATCTGCCTGAGGCTCACAACAAGCGAGTGGCGGAGGAGGCAAAAACCATCACTTTGTTCTCAGCCACAGCAAACGCTAAAGGTGTGCAAGCATGTTTATAAAGGTGGTAACACCTATAAAATTCTCATGTACAGATTTCAGATAAAATAACTTCCCCAGTCCTTGTCAGGATGTGACCTGAACTTCCCACTGCTCAGCTCCAAGCAGACTGCACAGTTCAAAGAGATCATCAAGTACTATAGTTTCTGGTAAGGCCAAGAATAGCACAGAGGGCTGCTGGCCCCACTCCATGCCAGAACAGGCATGTTCTTTTGGATGCTGATGCCCTTCTGAAGTTTCACTTGAGAATAGCAAAGAAATGAGTTAATAATTCTGGTAGACAGAGGTGAATGTGGGAAGTCCTCAGATTAGAGGAATTTGTTATAAAAAAGAACAAGACCATAAGATTTCTATCAAGGAAGTTTTGTACCAAGAACACTGGTATCTTCAGATTTTCTCATCTTCTGAAGCAAAAATGAAAAACCACCTTTGACCTCCCCTCCCTGAGGGCTGTGAACGATTAGCCTACCTGCATTGATAACCAAGGAAATAGAAGATGAGGAAAAATAGATGAGTTCCTCTCCCAGCTGATTACTATAGTTACAGACTTACCCTACTACCAAACTCCTCCCTTGCAGTCCAAAGACAGCAAGGCACTGAATGCCTAGCACGTCAGCCACAATAAATCTTCCATTTCTGCAAACCACTCTCCTGTTCACTCCGTTCATGGTGCCCTGGGAGTAAGAAGAAGGGTGCCAACAGAGAAGGGAACAGCCACCGCAAGTTGAGTGATGGTGAAAGATCTCAGGAAAGACAACCAGAGAAGCAGCTCACAAGGCTGGTGTACCAAGAGCAGCTACAACAAGAAGAGGCTGAGTCAGGTGGCATCAATGAAAAGGGACATCCAAGAGTAAGAGGACAGATAAGAAGTTAACTTTATAATTTCTCGTTAGAAAAACAGCATCAGAAGAGCCTTACCTAGGTTAAAGGTTAAACAGGTCTGTTTCCACCAGAGATAAAATGCTAGTTAAAACTGGCATTTCTTAATGATAGACAGTAGATTTTTGCTTTAATGCCTAACTGTGCCACTGTAAGTACTTTTTAAACCAGAAAAATAAAAATAATTGTCAAGAGACTCCTTGTATAAAATTCTTCATGGTTTACAACTTTTAGCAGAGTACAGGGATATATAAAACTTGAGTTGAGAGGGGACAAGCTAGCTGTTCACAACTTCAGGACAAATTTACTCACAGACTCCTTTGCACTTTGCCAAACCAAAACTCCCACACTTGGGTCAAACCATTTTAAATTTTAAAAGTATGTATGAAGCTTAAACAACTGAAATCCCCAGAAAACTTCAAGAGTATTCATTTCACTGTTTCACAGTAATTACCTCTTTCCAATCTGTTCTGGAAAAATTAAGAAATAAGTTGATTATAGAGATCAGTTCCATGATACATTTTATTTTAATACTTATAAATGATTTTCTCTCTTCCAATGACTCTCAATGACCCATCTCAGCATATGCAGATGCACAAAAAATATTAAGTTTAATCTAATTATTGATTGATACAGCCATCCATTGTAGTAGGCTGTACTTAAAATCTCAGAACTTTTCTTTCCCATTTTTCATCATCATGAGGTCCTTAAGGTACTGTACAAAGTATCTAGAAAGACAGTTCTTTAAAAAAAAAAAAGAAAATTAAATAAGAGAAATTGGTAAATAGAAAAAAAAGGAATAGAAAACAAAAAAGCAGACCAACAAAAATTCTACTACCCACTTTATAATGGTTATTCTTTCTCCATCTTCCATTTCTTAAATAAAAGCCCAGTGTATATGCAGATTAAATATCAATTCCCCTTTGTCCAATGCCCCCCTCACCCAAAAAAACAACAAAAATCAAAACAAAAAAGGAAACACCAGTCCTGAGGAGTAGTACTTCCAGTTATTGGGTCTTACTGGGAAGAAATAGGAACTGGGAAGTGGCTGGTCCTGTGCCTTCCCTGGTAACCCCTGTTCTCTGACCTAGCCATAAGTCCACTTTCCTTCCTCAATACCACCTGTAAGAAGACCAGGAGGACTGCAATTACAAGCAAACACAACTGAATTCCTTCCAGCATTATCTTCATATAATTTCACTCTTAAGTTTCCTTAGCAAAACCTCCTACCCCAATTTTATCAGGAATATTCTCAGATATGATCCCTAGCTTTGTGAAATATCAAAGGAGTGTTTTTAAAAAGCTCCACTTAAGCAACTTACAAAAAACCTTATGTATTAGTCCAATGAAAAGTGCACACTTTTAGGGCTAGAATATTAAAAGTTAAAAACTATTGTTCAAAAGAGCAACTTTGTAAGAAGGGGGGAAACCCTAACAGAATTCAAGTTTCAGGGAATCACAAACCCCTTAATTCTTTTGTCTGGCTTGGTTGATGACCTTAGCCAATAACCAAATCCAAACTAGTGATAAATGGCATTTCCTATCCCAGCCACTGTGGTTAACATTAGATGCTAACACCCCACAATCCCTCCCCCACTCACCCTCTGCTCCCAAAGGCTTTTCTGTTCCTACAGTTACAACACAGTTCTTGAGGGGAGTGAGCATAATATGTCACTTTGCCATCTAAATTCAAAAGCTAAAATTAAGAAGTGGGGCCAGTACAATTCTAGATGCCAGCCGAGTCTGAGCACTGCACGGGGTTAAAAGAAACCATTTCCTAAGATCAAACGCAGAGAAGCAGCAGGAGCAAAGAGGAAAAGAAATCAAGTTACACGAAGTCCGACTGTGCTCACCGTTTCCTTACTGGGAAGCAGCTCCTTTCTAATTCTGAAGAAGTTCTTGCCGTATTGCCGGAGTCCCTTAACGAAGCGCTTCTGTGATAAAAAGAAATAAATGGGATGTAAAACCCAAAAAAAACAAAACAGGATGTCAGCAAAACAAGGATATCTTCAATCAGAATAACAACCACAAAAAAGTCTCAGCTAGGGAATACTGCCTAGGCTGGAAGAATATTTCGGCAACACAGCTGGGACCCACCCGCGAGTGCGGGCCTCGGACAGCCCTCATCGGAACCCCAACCCGGGCAGCGCACGTAAGAGAAAGACATACTCTCTACATAGCTAAGACGGTCCCCTATGCCACCAGACACAGTCTGGCCCACGAAGGTCTGAAGAACAAATGTGCCCATGTTTCACTAAAACAGCACAACTGCTTTCTGCTCGAGAACGACGCTCCCCAGAAGTGCTGGGCAGAAGGGAAACAGAACCAAACCTGGTGACTCTTTTCTAGAAGGCCACCCCAGGTGGTTAAAAGGCCCGGTTGCTTAATCCAGGAATTCACCAGGAAGGCACCGACACCGCGGGCGCCCGCCGGGAGCCCGCAGCCCAGCCGGCCTGCCCCGCCATCTCCGTCATTAAAAGCCACTCCAAATAAAGAATCGCCAGCACCTCTTCCTTCCTCCAGACGCCCCCACCGCCCCTCCGCCCTCGCGGCAGCCCCACTCGCCGCAAGCCCGGCCCGCAGACTTTCACTTTGTCCCGCTCCTCCCGGGCCCCCCCGGCCCCGCCCCCGCCCCCACCTCAGGCCCCGAGCCGGTCCGCGCGGCCGACCCCGGCAGCCACAGGTAAGCGCCGGGCCGGGGGCGGCGAGGGGCCGCTGCCTGTCACTCGGCGCGGCTCCACAAAGCGCAGGGCGGAGGCGGCCGCGGGCGGCTCGGCGTGTGACCGCGGCGGGGCCGCGCGGCGCGGGGCGCGGGGGGCGCGGGGCTGGGGCCGCTGCCGCCGCCGCCGGGGGAGGAGGCTGGAGCGCGGCGCGCAGAGCCCGGCGCGGCCGCGGGCGGCTGCAAAAGGCGGCCTGGATCGCCGCGCCGCCCGCCGGGCCCCGCGCTCCGGCCCGGCCCCGCCCCCGGCCCGACCCCGCTGGGCAGCCGGAGCCTCCCGGCAGGCGGCTACCTCCGGGTCCTCCCTCCGAGCAGCAGTACGCCGAGGCAGCAGCGCTCAGAAACTTGCTCCCACCGCGAGCGCGCGGGGCTGGGGCCCTTCCCAGGCCGCTGGCTCTCCCGCCCACGCTCGGGGCGCACAGGGTCCACAGCACCCCGGCCGCACGCCCGCAGAGCCTGGGCCGCCAGACCCGGGGCCGGCCCCCACGACCCCTGCGGCCTCTTCCGGCCGGCGATTGTGGGCGGCCGCTCCCCGGCCGGCCCAGGCATTGGCCTGCACTTCGAAAGGCGCCCTTCCACAACTAAATCACCGTGGAGGCTTCCCAGCCAATAAATCACCTGCCCACCGAGAAAAGAGACCCTCCCACTCCTGGTGTTTGAGACCTGCAGGGCAAATTCAAGGAAGAGCCCGATTTAGCCTGTAAGACCCATTGGCAACCCCTACTCCAGTTCCGGAGGCTTTGCATTTTCTTTGCTAAGATATGACTCATCATTGTCAATTTTCAATATAATTCATATAGTTCAAAGGAAATATGTCAAGGCACCAAAAAGAAGCATGCTGTCCTCTTGTCTGAAGAAATGTGACCTCTGTTACTAGATGAAAGTATTATTCATATGATCAACAGGCATTCCTGACTGTGTGCACACAGCATTTCCAGGGGAGAAGAGGCAAGAAAAAGATGGCCCTGCCCTCAAGAAGCCTCCAGTCTGGTCAGGGAAGCAGACAGGTAAACAGATTTGGGCCCCTAAGGAAAACAGCAGAGGAACAAAAAGGGTGGTGGGTGGAGCTACGAGGAGGAGGCAGCACCTCGCTCTGTTTGCTGAGGTCTTAGAGGAAGTGACAAGGAAGAGCCTGAGCTTGCCAGGTGGGCTCCAGCAGGGCACTTAATCAGCCAGGAAGGGCATGCAGAACATTCTTGGAACTGCAAGGACTCGGTGTGCAGAACAGAGTGCCTGCAGATAAGACTGAGAGGCAGGCAAGGATCGGGCGCAGACTGCATGAAGAGTTGTGGTCCGAAGCTTAGGCCAGCAGAAATGCTGAAGCATGAGCTTTCCCTGAAGAGAATGGATAAGTACCGCTCCAGTGGCAGCATCCTAAATGTGGATTAGGGCACTCTAGGTTAAGAGGCTAGAGACCCAAGCTCAGGTGTGAGACTGAGAAGGGCTTGAACTACTGTCATGAGAATTTCTGCTTCTTCATCCATTCTTTAAGAATTTATTGGGCACTTAGCATAGGGGTGGGTTTTAAATATAGTAAAGATAGCCATGGACCTTTATTAAATGGATTTCTTTAGCCGGCGTGGCGGCGCACACCTGTAATACCAGCACTTTGGGAGGCTGAGACAGGAGAATCGCGAGTTCAAAGCCAGCCTCAGCAACGACGAGGCGCTAAGCAATTCAGTGAGACGCTGTCTTTACATAAAACACAAAATAGGGCTGGGGATGTGGCTCAGTGGTTAAGTACCCCTGAGTTCAATCTCCAGTACCAAAAAAAAAATAGATTTCTTTCTAGAAGTTTTATCCAGGCCAGGCATAAAATACTGAGCAGCTCATCAGAGTAACAAGGGACCCCAGAGGAGGGTGGTCTGAAGTGGCCTGTGGTAGCCCAAATGCCTTCATCAAGGGAGGGAGACAAGAGACAGCAAGTGTAGAGGGCCCTCCACAAAGGACAGAGGTTGCAAATGGCGGTGAGTTATGGAGTCAGAGTCTACATGGAGTTGAGGTGGGTGATCCTGTTTTTGTTTTTTGGTTTTTTTTGGGCAGGGGGTTTACCAGGGATTTAACTCAGAGGTACTCAACCACTGAGCCACATCCCCAGCCCTATTTTGTATTTTATTTAGAGACACGTTCTCACCAAGTTGCTTAGCACCTTGCTAAGTTGCTGAGGCTGGCTTTGTGATCCTCCTGCCTCAGCCTCCCCAAACACTGGGATTACAGGCATGTGCCATTGCACCAGGCTCCGGTGGGTGATCTGGCATCAATCAGGTGATAGAACACCAGAACCATGCAATCAAATGTGGGCTTGATGCCAAGGGATATACAACAGGTTCGTCAGGAGAGGCCAAGATAAGGAAGGTGAAATGTGAGAAACACTGATTCTGGAACACTGGGGTAATGTAGGAGAGGTAGAGTTCAGATCTTGTTTCTTCCATTTATGATGATGTAATTCTCTGAACATCATTCCACTCAGCTAATTATTCAGCACTTTCTATACTACAAGAGCCTCACATGTATTAATTCAAAATCCTCCCAACTTAAAAAGGGAGTTCTATTATCAACCTCGTTTTATAGACAAGGAAGCTGAGGTATGAGACAGTTAAGTAACCAGATCAAGGTTACTTAGTTTCTCAGAGGTAAAGCCAGAATTCAAACTCAGCTTCTTAAATCCATATGCACCACTGCCACTCTCTGTAAAATGCAGGCAACTGTGGTGACAATTTTCTGTCATGGCACTATTATCTGAAATGACACATTTTCCAGTTGGATCCAACATCAACTCACCAAGGGCTTGGTATTCTTCCTTTTTTTTTTTGTACTGGGGATTGAACTCAGGGGTACTCAACCACTGAACCACATCCCCAGCCCGATTTTGTGTTTTATGTAGAGACAGGGTCTCACTGAGTTGCTTAGCGCCTCGCTGTTGCTGAGGCTGGCTTTGAACTCACGATTCTCCTGTCTCAGCCTCCCTAAGTGCTGGGATTACAGGCTTGAGCCATCGCGCCTGGCTGGTATTCTTCCTAAGGCTGCACAAAGCCCTCCTGTTCTGCCCACCCTAGTGCTGTTCCTTGGCCAGGCCTTGATCCCTCTTTCCTAGCGCCTAGCCAGTTAGCCCACCTCCCTCATTCAGTTACAATCCTTTGCCCAGGAACTTTGCAAAACCACAGATTTCATCATGAGTCTCACACTATCTTATCCCAGCTCCTACCTAAAAATAGCACTTTGACCTCTCTGCAGGATAGTGTTTACACCTCCAAAGCTCTAAATTCCAGGCCCTCTGAGATATGCACTAGTATTTCTATGGCTAAACCTGTGACCCAGGCTCCTTGGGAGCACTCACTTGACTGTCTCATAGGCATCTCAAAAGGATACTTCCAGATAGTATACATTTGACATCTAGTGCTGAGCACAGACCTACCACAGCTGTTCATATATATGAACGACTATGCTATCAAGTGCACAGCACCCAGGGCCCCACTGGGAGGGAAAAAGAGGAAGTAAAAGCTTCATGTGGCTGGTACTGTTACTTCTCTATGGAAAGCCACAAGGCCTCAAAACCTGCAAAACATCTGCTTCTCAGAGACCAGCCTTTACCTTGTGGTTTACCAGAAATGCACAGTAGCTGCCTTTAAAATCGAAACAAAGACAAGCCCTCAGAGCATCAGTGATTGGAACAGACTAACATCTGAACAGGCTTCCGCCACCGCAGTCTCCTTCCCTCTGTGCACTCCTTGCTTCAAATGAAGACCTTGCTGTTTTAAAAACTCTAATTTATAACATCAACTTATCAACAGGCAGGTACTATATGCCTCTAAATGGAAGTCCATGGATGCAGTGTGATTCTTAACAGTTTTCTAGTAGTCAGGCTGGCACTCGGCATTTCTGACACTGAAACTAAAGGCCTCATGTGTTCTTTCTATGGCCATTAGCTTCTCTGTCCCTAATCATGTGTAGATATTAGAAGGCCAGGATGCCATGGGTAAAGGAGAACGAAGAATGTGAGCATGAAAAAGGTGGCAAGCCAACTGGCTTGGTCACCTGCAGTGCTAGGCAGCCCTGCTTCAGGCTCCATGGTCCACCTGCTCTCAGACCACGAGCACAGGGCTTGGAAAGCTGGCACTTGTTTCTCTAATGTGCTTCATGTCCAACCAAACTGAATCGGAACACAGTACGAAGTCCTTTTCTATTTCTTATCCCCACAGCCAGGTAAGATTCAAACAGAAATATGTATTTATTTATAGCAAGGAGACTGTTCTTTATGTGATAACTTAGTTTATGACTGTGCTCCAAGTCTTAGAAAAACTGATCCAGTATTCCACCACTGAGCTGAAAAGTCTATCACCATCTGAAGTTATCTACCTTTAGTTCTCAGTAGAAAAATTTAACTCCTGGCTTGTAAAAAAAAAAAAAAATTGTGAATACCCGAATCCTGTTACACTAGGGTTTTAATATAATGTATCTGGAAAGCTCTACTTCTTAATTTTGGGTAGAGTGTAAAGTACATGAGGTTCAAACTCAGAAGTCCTGGGATTTAGTCTGTCCATCTGTTTCATAAAGGAAATTCTGACATGGCTGTTTAGACACAGCCATTTTTGAAATGAGAAATATGTAACAGGAATAAAAGTCATTTGGTCAAAATGCAGGAATATTATCTTTTTTTTTTTTTTTAATACCGGGTACTGGACTCAGGGGCACTCAACCACTGAGCCACATCCCCAGCCCTATTTTGTGTTTTATGTAGAGACAGGGTCTCACTGAGTTGCTTAGCTCCTCGCTGTTGCTGAGGCTGGCTTTGAACTCATGATTCTCTGGTCTCAGCCTCCCAAGGTGCTAGGATTACAGGTGTGCACCACTGTGCTCGGCAAAATGCAGGAATATTCTCTCTTACTATCATCTGCTATGTTCAGAGGTTCCTGGTGCTGCTGTGCTCCCCCGCCCAACCCTGGGCTGGCCCCAGCACTGTACCTATGGCCATGAGCCTCACTGGCCCAGGAGCTGCTGTGTCCTCTCTCTGCTCTGGGGAGCAACTGGGCCTAGACGAACAGCCTCCCTGTAAATCCTACTGATCAATATAAATACTGTCCATTTTTAATGTGTCATGATATGAAAAAGATTGGGAAGAGCTGCCCAATACAGTAGTAAAAATGGCTCAGTGCAACAGTGTCAGGCACCATCTTAAGGCTCTCTGTGCAACTCCCTATCTGACCTCACCACCACCTTGTGAAGTGGGGGACCACTGATATCTCCATCTTACATATGGGAAAACTGGCCACAGGTCACAAAATCCTTGGTCCAGAGTGGAAGGATCAAGGGTGACATGTGTAAATGACTGGGGGGCTTCAGGACTGGGGTGGTGCCTAGGAATGGAGTCAAAGGTACAGATTGGGGGTGTGATTGGGTGACTGTTGTTTGTATTTCAAGATATTGTTTCTCAAAAAAATACATAAATGGACAAAGGCTAGATTGTCATAACAATTTATTCTCATCTCAATTTATCTTTTAAATTAGCCATAAAATAAATGCTCCATGTAACTCAAGAAAATTATTGTGAATATCAAATTGGACAGCAGACGGAAGAGTCCGAGGCCAAGAGTAACTCCTCCAACAGGCAGATGTGCTTGTGCCCCTTGTCAACCCTGAAGCTCCCAACATGGCTTATTCTGGTGTCACCTGAGGTGTGGGATCCCACCCCTGACTGCAGTGGGAAGAGAGCAGAAAAGAGCAGGCGAGACTATAAAAACAGCTAAGAGATGCCTCTGCATTAACCCCTGGCTGAGAGCTTTCAAAATTAACTCCCTCTGGTGAATTTTAACTAGTGTATCACAGTCAGAAACTCACCAGGACTTCTGGAGAGCAACGTGCACTCAGTCCTCTTACATAACTGTTTAGAAAACACTGTAGGTATTAAAATGATTCCCACTGCGAAAATGGCTCCTTCTTCTCTGCCCTGTTTTCTGCATAGAATTTTATGTTAATGACTTATTGGTTCTTAGGGGACTGAAGCACAAGCAGATCTGCAAACAAGCAATCTCCAGTCCCTCCAGCCCCCACCAGACACGCACAAGCGTAAGCCCAGCAGCCAGGCACTGAGGAAAAGGAATATATCCATGGCTCGCTGAAGGTACAGAGCAGCTGAAGACAATAAAGATGTGTCCTAAATGAGGTCCTGTGTTAAAGAGAAGAGGGTGGAGAAAGAGAGCCCTGAAGTCAGGTGGAAGAAAGCACAAGCCCTTCCAAAGGGTATGGTCACGATGCCGACTTGTTTACCAGAGGCTCCGAGTGGCGAGTGGCGACCCACTGAATGAGCGCCTGCTACAGCTCGCCTGTATAATCTGGTTTGTTACAGATTCCCACTATCCCATGTTGAAAACAGATGTCCCCCTGGAGGTTACTGCTGATACTGCTTTAAGATGTATTGTTTGATTTTGGTTCTCAGTATTTACACACTATGGGGACCTGCATGGAGCGCTACTTTTCCAATAAACAGCACCAGAACCAGTCTGCCTAGAAGGAAACCGCTGCTGACTTCTTTCTCCACTTTAAGCTCACTTTGTACTTATTAGTGTTACTGCAGGACAGCTAGCTAGTAGTTATAGGAACTAGAGGGCTGGGGGTGTAGCTCAGTGGTAGACCACTTGCCTAGTATGTGCAAGGACTGAGGTTCATCACCAGCACCACAAAAAAATAAAAAATAAACCAGTGTTATGATGGTTTGGATATGAGGTGTCCCCCAAAACTCCTGTGTTAACGTAGGAGTGTTCAGAGGTAAAATGGCTAGATGTAACCTAATCAGTTCTTCCTACTTTGAACGGACTAATTGGGTGGTAACTGTAGGTAGGTGGGGCGTGGCTGGAGGAGGTGAGTCTGGTGGCACGCCCTGAAGAGTGCGTCTTCCCTGCAGCCCCTTCCCTTTTCTCTCTGCTTTGCAGCCACCACATCCTAATCTGCTTCACTCTGCCATGCTTCTTCCCCACAATGCCCTGCCTCACCTCAGGCCCACAGCAATGGAGTCAACCATCCATAGACTGAAACCCTAAGTCAAATGAAACTTTTCCTCCAACATGTCTGGTCAGGTATTTTGATCACAGCAACAAAAACCTAATTAATATAACCTATTAGAGTTTTAAAAACAGCAAACAGGATAATTTTAAATACTCAGCACTGTTTATTGATGATTCTCAAATCTCTTTGATCTGACATTTTACCTTAGCTCAGACTTGAACCCACACTTTGTAATATCAGAGTAATATCCTCCCTAGTCCCAGGACAAGACAATCTCAGTGTGGACACCAAGGGGTCCTAGACCACATCTTCTTCAAAGCAGCCTGGTCATGAACCCAGAGAACTGACTAAGGCATTTCAGTGTTTCTCAAGTTCCCCAGGCTCACATGGTTCCCTCAAGCCTCAGTACAGAGTGCTAGATGGTGCTGGTGGCAACAGATACGTTGTCCCAGTACACTATCCAAGAAAGGAGTCATTGGACCCATTACACTGATAAAGAAACTGCAGCTTTAATGGAATATTCTGTCCCAACTTATAGCGTGTCATCACTAGGGCCAGGATTCCAGTCTGGGTCTAAGAAGAAAAGCCATGCCGATGATAAGAAGGCTGTGCTGAGCCTTCACCCTTCACCTCAAAAGTTTCCCCTCAGTTGCTGAGTTCTTACAAAGGATGCTCTCCTAGAATCTCCATAAATGTCTTACCTACCTCACAGCCTTAAGGGCCTCATGCCTGCCACCTTACTCACTTTCAGGCCCATCATAGATATCCCATAGATCCTGACCTCATCACTGCCCATCAGAATCTATGACAGAATAGGGTCCATGCACCCTGCCATATCTCACAGCCCTCACATCCAATTTAGTGTGCCCTCTCTTAGCTTCCTGTGTCCCTACTGCTATGAGATGCAGCAGACTTCCGCTGAAAGAAATGCCTTACTCTGTCCCTGTTCCCACACCCTTCTTGTTACTTTCACAAGTCACCACACCCTCTGGATGCATTGCTCTTCCAGTGTCTTGTTCACTGCATTCCTCTCTGACTGGTGGGGACGACTCTGCCAAGTGCAGGACCAAAACATGCCACACCAATAACTGTACTTGTCTCCTCTCCAGCCTCAATGTCTCCCCATATACCTCCCCCAATATCCCAATTTTGAGCATCCAGTATATTAATGTGTCCTCTTGTTTAAAAGACCTGCAAGGACTCCTTGGTGGGTCCAAATTATTGGTTGGTAAGTAAAAGCCTCCATCACTGGGCTCCCAACCACCTCTTCAACCTTGTTGTGAATCTATTGCAGTGCCCCATCCTAATTTCAGTCTCTGGGTTCTTGTTATTGCTATTCTCGCTCACCCAAACTAGAATGTCTCCTTTTCACTAGGTGCAGTGGCACACGCCAATAATCCCAGTGACTCAGGAGGCTGAGGCCCTAGGCAACTTAGTGAGACCCTGTCTCAAAATAAAAAGTAAAAAAGAGTTGCAGATGTGGCTCAGTAGTTAAGTAACCCTGGGTTCAATCCCTGGTGCCTAAATAAATAACAGTCCCTTCTTTTTGTTTACTCAAATACATCAATGCAATAGGTACTTAATAAGCACTAATGGCAGTGAACACACTGTGCTAAAATAAAAGCATGGCACACAAGCACTTTGTGAGGGGCTCCATTGGGGTCCACTCTCTCCCTTCTTTGGACAAAAACTCGTGTTTAGTATTAATAAATACTCTTATCATTCAAATGCCTTTGCATTGCCCACCAAATTGTAGATTCCTTTCCAAGAAGAGCTAAGCCTTCCATGTCTCCTGTAAATCTCAGAGTGCCTAGCAAATAGTAACCAAGCAATTGATACCTGCTGGACAACTGGATGTGATTTTGGCCCTAGAGTTTTTACCCAAAGCATGAATATATACTTGGTGGAATGGAAACTTTTAATGAGACTTCAAAATAGGATTAACCGCCTGGAATCTAGGTGCAGATTTCTGGTACCTACTACATGAGAGGAATTATAGTATGTTCTACTTCTTTACCAAAAAAAAAAAATCTTTAAGGGAGATTTTATACACACACATACACACACTCAGACTATTCAAGCAGAAGTACCTATCCAACTGTGTGCTGTATCTGTATCAGAATTCTCCCAAGAAATGACTTGGTTCAGAGTGCATCATCCCGCCACCCTGGCCTTGGTCACCTTCTACAGTACTTCCCCATCCTCAAGCATGGGACACGCACCTCACCTTCACTATCTTTCAAGCCCACCTTTGCGCCTCCAGTTCTCCAAAGAGGGGAACAGCAGCAAGGCAGGGTAGTCTCAATCCTATCTGAGACAAGAGGAGGACCAAGATCTTTCCAAAGAGATCCTGCTATGTATGATGTGTTTTATCAACTGTCTTAGATACTTTAATACCCCCAAAACAGCTGGGGATGTAGCTCAGTTGGTACAGTGTTTGCCTCACATGCACAAGGCCCTGGGTTCAACACCCAGCACCACACAAAAAAAGATGGTGGAGCTTTAGACCATGATTATAGCAGTATGGTGTACCAGCTGATTCCAAATTAAAAAAAATTTTTTTAATTACCCAAAAGATTATGTGATTCTTAATCAGAATTGCTCCAAATCCAAGCCCCTAGGTAAGTTCTCTCTGGGTCAGTAAGAGTAGCTGCTTAGCTCTCTGAAAGGAGTAATAGCAAAGAGTTCTCTTCTTTCCTTTCCTTCCTAATATTCGAAAGGCCAAAAAGTACAAGAGTGAGAAGTAGGGTTCTGTAAGACTCCTCCCCTCCTGACTCCTGAGCATACCCACAATGCACCACTCCTGGCTGAGATCCTTGTTTTATGTTCCCACCAGACTGCATTAGCAAGAAGAACATAAACACAAAGGGTAAATGAAGTGCTAGGTTCTTTGGGGTCTCAGGCCATTGAGTAGCAGTAGCCTCTTCCCTAGCCCCCAGCCGACTCCTCTGGTGATGTGCCCAGAAATTTCTACCAAAGCCGAGCAGTTCTCAACTCCGCACTCACTCCCTGCCACACCTGTAATATCAGTAGATTCAGAGAAAGAACAGCAAGGAAGCCTTGTAGCACCTAAACTGGTTAAACCCCATCTTACAAATGAGGACCATACATTATTTAAAACAAAATGAAGGGCTGGGGATGCAGCTCAGTGACAGAGTTGCTTGCCTGGCATGTGCAAGGCCCAGCACTGTGAAACAAAACCATGTCAACAAACTGAAGTACACTTACCCACAAAATCTTTATTATATTTGTGAAAATATACTTTCCAGAGTTGGCACCACAACACCAATTACAACCCATACTCTGCTCTTATAAGGTGATGCCAATGCTCCTCCACTGACAGGAGCGGATTGCCTCCTCTGGGGCCTGGGTGGACTTCGTAACTGCTTGGCCAGTAGAATGTGACAGAAACGATATGGGGTGACCTCAGAGGCTACATCAGAACGGGAAATGCAGCTCTGCTTGGCTCACCCTCCCTGGACACATGTCTTTGAAGCTCTGAGCTGCAGATGAAAAAGTCTGACCACCCTGAACACCTTAGACTAGAGAGATCACAAGGGACAGAGATGCCTTGGAAGCTGCAGCTGTCCTGCCCCCAGCGCTGAGACTTCTCACTCAGCCTTGTAAGTGAAGGAGCTTTAAGAGGACTCCAAGCCGAGCGTGGTGGCACAAGCCTGTAATCCCAGCACTTAGGGAGGCTGAGACAGGAGAATTGCGAATTCAATGCCAGCCTCAGCAAAAGCGAGGCGCTAAGGAACTCAGTAAGACCCTCTCTCTACATAAAAAAAAAACACAAAATAGGGCTGGGGATGTGGCTCAGTGGTTCAATCTCTGAGTTCAATCTCTAATACCAAAAAAAAAAAGAAAGAGAGACTCCAATACCACCAACCATCTGACAGCAACCTTACCACACACCTCAAGTCAAAACCACAGAGCCATTCCTAAATTCTTGTCCCACAGAAACTGTGAGAGAAAGAAAATGAAGAATACTAGCTGTTTTTAAGTTGGGGTGATTTTTATTGTTAGGGATAATCTGTTATGTGGCAATAGGAAACTAATATAAGATTCATTACTAAAACCAAAGCTTGAATCTCAATGTCACCCAATTATTAATCCAATCACTCTGGAAAATTTGCATGCCCCATTACTCTCTATAACCTTATTCCACTTTGACACCTAGCTCTTATAAGCATAAGTGACATGGGAAGACATGACATGGGTGTTGCTGAATATGAGGGAAAGGACTGTTTTGTTCCCTGTTATACCCCTAGCACCCAGAAGAGCACCTGGCAACATACAGGTGACCTGCCATCAACGCTTCAATGAATACATGAATGTATCTGGGGGTGACCTGGCTTAGTCTTCCCATTGACTATTTAACCTCGAATCATCTGTCATCCAGGTTGACTCAATGTATTCAGATGTTTCCACTGTTAAGTTTCTAACTACTATCAACAAAACTGATCGATACCCAACTTTCTTCTCAGTTCAAACTCCTATGTCCCACTAGAGGAACCAAGTCATCCCTCCATTGATGCCAGCTCAGCAACCACTGGTTTCCTCTCTCAACACACCTGTGTGCTACAAATCCTTCCCAGGTAGCCTCAAGTATCAAAGAAAAGTTACTCCATTTCTTATCCAAAGACCACATATCCAATGTGAACATGACCTTATGTCAGATGGTTTACATGGTGAGCTAGCCCACTAGGGAAAGGCCTTTGGGCTCTCCTCTGTATCTCTATCTATGTCCCTTTAAGTCAGATGATTGTGTTGAGCACACTGAGGTCCTCTCATTATTTCAGGCCTAACAAAAAGTACTATCAGTGAATGGGTATGCTTCCATGCACTGTGTAGTCAAGTAAGAAGTGGCTACGTTCAATGTTAGCAGATGTGGAAATTCCACCAGCCAAATACAAATATCTCTTACCAACTATGGCTACACAGCTACACTCAAAAATAACCCAATGCTAATAACAGACTCAAACAGGCAGAAGCCCTGGAGTCTGCGTATAATTGACCCTGTAAAAACTGGTTCATAAATAGGTCAGTGAAAGTTCACCATTCCTTGGCAAAGATGATCTTAGCACAGAGGAAAGAGGAATAAACTAAAAAAAGAAACACGCCCTGTCAGTAAGTTGCAAGGAAACAAAAATTGTAGAAATCTTTAGTAAGGAAGGCTTTTGTAAAAAGTGTAATTGAAAGAATATAGCCAGTGGCTCAAGAGGCTGAGGCAGGAGGATCGTAAGTTCAAAGCCAGCCTCACCAGACCCTATCTCAAAATAAAAAATAAAAAGGGCTGGGGATACAGCTCAGTGGTTGAACACCTCTGAGTTCCTTCCCCAGTTTAAAAAAAAAAAACAGAATATAGATGTCAGTAGCTGCCAAGCAGAATAGAATGTGAACCCCAAAATGTGAGCTAAATATTTAAGTTTTAATTTTCTAGTAGCCAGATGTTCAAAAGGAACAGGTAAAATTGATTTTAATATTTTGCTCAACTCAAAATATTAAATATAATAATACTGACTTCTTTTTTGTAGACAATTAAATACTCAAAGCACCGAAAGTCTTCTTTTCTAAAAAGGTAATTAACTGAACTGTTAGAATTATGGGCAATGATATAAATAAAATAAATAAAACCATACAGGCCAGCTATTTCAAATTAAATAAAACTTGCTTTCCAAATCTAGAAGTTCTCATGATCTGCCCCACTTCTCAAAGCGAGGAAACTAGGGCCCTAAAACATGCCACAGGCTCACTTGAGCCTCTGGCATAGAAGGGATTCATGGACTTTGTTTCTCCTTCGTAAACACATGACATGGACGGGGCTCCTGGCTGAATTCCGATCAGTTAAAGAATGAACTCCAAAAAGGGAAGAAAATCAATTATCCCTTTAGGAAATGTAGTGTAGGGTGGGAGAAGGGATAGTAGCTCAATCAGAAAAGGTAAACCTCAGGAGGAAGATCCCTGTCCAGCCAGAGGTGGCTGTTCCTTGCCCATTACAAGCACCCTGCTCTGGTCTCATGCTGTCCCCACTCAGGAAGGCCATCACATTCCAGAGAATCCCTGGGATGGTACAGCCCCACCTTGAGGCTGCTCTGCTGGCTTCTGTTTGAAACAATAGTGCTCCCATGATAACCTTGCTCTTGCTGAAAATTGGTATTAAGGGAGCATGAACACAGCTGTGTGTAAATTATACACACAGATTAGCTCTGTGTATTTGTAAAGCATACAAACATACTAATAGAGCATTTACATACACAGTTGGATACACTGGGCTGCACACACAGCAGAGTTTGAGTTCCAAAGTATTTTCTTAAAATTTTTGAAAAAAGCCAGGCGCGGTGGTTCAAGCCTGTAATCCCCGTACTTTGGGAGGCGGAGACAGGAGAATTGCGAGTTCAAAGCCAGCCTTAGCAATAGCGAGGCACTAAGTAACTCAATGAGACCTTTTCTCTACATAAAACATAAAATAGGGCCATGTGGCTCAGTGGTCGAGTGCCCCTGAGTTCAATCTCCGGTACCAAAAAAAAAAAAATTTTTTTTTGAAAAAAGAAATGCTGGCGACCAGCTAAGTCAGGCTGAGACTCCTGCTCCCACCCCACTTGCTGGACAAGACCCCCAGAAACAGATTCCTCTTCATTCTCACTTGTAGTATTGAAGAAATTATTTGAGACACTCTGAAGGGAAAACCTCAACAAGAACTGTTAGATCTCCTTTTACATGAAAAATAAACCAATGAGATAATTTTTAATGTGAAAAGGTTATAATTACAAATGGGGGAGGGGCGAGAAGGCAGTCTAAACAAGAACAAAAAGTGGCAAGAATGTGAAAGAATCAACAAATGTCAGCTCTCTCTTCCCCATTCAGATACACACATGTGAAGAAGACCCAATCACTACACCTGTTAACACAGGACAGAGTAAGGCAGAGTGTTTGAATTGTTTATTTTTTAAATATTTTTAGTTGTAGATGGAGACAGTGTCCTTTTTATTTTTATGTGGTGCTCAGTATCGAACCCAGTGCCTCACACATGCTAGGCAAGTGCTCCACCACTACGCCACACCCCCAGCTCCAGTGTCTTTGAATTTCTAAAAATGTTTTAATAGACAAATTTTTGGAGTAGTTTTAGCTTCACAGAAAAACTGAGTAGGAGAGATTTTCCACATACCCAGGCCGTTGGATTTTTTAACAAATTTTGAAAAATAGGGAGAAGAGAAATCAGCATTTTATACTTATTGCATTAAATCAAGAAGACAGGCAGGCAGTAGCAAAGCGGGGCTCTGGCTGCAAGCCTGACTCCACTAGGCCTCAAGGTGGACCTTGGGTCACAAGTTTCACGTGGAAACACAGCATCTCAAGTACCCCAATTTACAAGAAGGACTAATTTTTAAAATATTGAGTGTTCCAGTACAACAGTTTAAGAGGGAGAAATGGTAATCATCCAATCAAGTAAAATATCAACATATACATACATATGTGGACAGAAACCTAATAAGCAGCTCATTAAAGGCTCTAATTCTATTCTTTATAATTGCTGCAAGAAAACCGTCCAACTGATATTCTTTCTCTCTTATTTTTCTCTTGATGTGGTTTCTATAAACTCCTGGTTTAAAAAGAAATAATAATAATAATAATAATAATAATAATAATAATAAAGGTTATTTCTTGAGGCTTGGGTTTACTGTGCTTACAGTTCCACCAATAAATCATCTCCCAATCTGGACTTGGAAAAGCACTGGCCACGGTTTGATTGCTCCAGCCCCAGGTTGCCAGGCAACCAACACAAGGGGGAAGTCTGAGAACTGCTGACAGATAGCCAAGTGGCTGAAACAACAGACTTCTCTCTGTCAAAAATGTGTTTCAGAGAGCCACTTGCCCACCTCTGCTCTCTGCTAAACACTACATGATTGTAAAATCAAAATCAAAAGGCCACTGTAATAAAAACACACTTCCTGCTCAATTACAAACTGTTAAAAAGCTATGAGGAGGCCCAGATCACAGTGTATGGCAACAGAAATGTGATACTGTAAATGAGATAAAGTCTGCAGCATGTAAGAAACCTGATCTAAATGTAGCTCTGTGGTTTCAAGTCAGGGAACCTGGTGCGAGGAAATCAGCTGGTGAGAAAACACCAGAAAGAAAAGAATGAAGGTTAAGATGTTAAAGACACAAACCAAATTCTAAGTAAGTAGCCACAGGTCAAGATTACTTACTTATCCATAAAACCAAAAACATACTGAACTGCTACGTAAAGCAATCTGGAGACTGTGAAGGTTTTCCCCCTCTCAGATGGACTTCAAGGGTAGAGGGAAAGGGAAGATCAGAGACCCTTGGGAAACATGTTCCCCTGTAGTTCCAAGTAGATTCCATAATGCTGAGCTGTATACTGAATTACAGGTGATACTGGTATCATTAGGATGTATTCCTGATAATACCACTCTGAGATTCTGAGAGTCTAAGGTAACAACTGAATCACCTGTGGCATATGCCTTAAGCCAGCAACACAGCTACAGTCGTAATAAGCATCTCTTCTGTGCAGTGTCCTTTCATGGAAAGACTTTACTGAACTTGTCATCTTGGATGCTTTAGAAACTGTGACATTTGGAAGAGGCACAGTTCTTAATCTGTTTTCTACCAGGGACCCTTTGACATTCTGGTAAAGCCTATCGCCTTGTTAAAACAGTTTGTAGATGTCTAAAATAAAACATATGGGGTTGCCAAGGAAGCCAGTAATACTGACATTTCATTATCGAAACCTTGTGTGTTCAGGGATGGCAGGGGAGTGGGGTTACTGGGGATTGAACTCAGGGGTCCTCGACCACTGAGCCACATCCCCAGCCCTATTTTGTGTTTTATGTAGAGACAGGGTCTCACTGAGTTGCTTAGCACCTCACCATTACTGAGGCTGGCATTGAACTCGCGATTCTCCTGTCTCAGCCTCCCTAGCCACTGGAATTACAGGTGTGCGCCACCGCGCCCAGCTCAAAACACTTTAAAAGTGCTCTAAAGTAACATACGTGCTGTATGAACATTTAAAGGTAAGACCTAGGGCTGGGGATATAATTCAGTGGTAAAACACTTGCCTAGCATACATGAGGGCCCTGGGTTCAATCGATAGCACCACAAAAGTAATTAAATAAAAAATAAACAAAAAGCAAAAACAAGATCTAGCAAAAGGTTCCCCTACCACCACCATTGTTTTATGGGTTCTTGAGGGAGGGAAGTTGTTTTGCTTTTTTTTTTTTTAAATAATGTGAGCTCATATGATAAATTCCTAGAGGACAAAGGCATTAAGTCTGTCATTTAATCACCAAAGCAACGTACAGCCCAGTTTCCTGTCTGTGGCTCCCAGGCTGGTCGTCTCCATGCCATCAGCCCACCTTAGGCAAGACCTGCTCCCCTAGGTTCCCCCAGCACCACAATTAAGCTTGGCACACAGGATTTGTAGGTCCGTTGTCTGCAAACCAGGGAGTGCAGACATGGAAGACTTTCTTAAGGGTATGGGGAGTCAAATTATTCTAAGGAAATTTATTTCCAAACCCTCAACTTTCATATATACATTCACTTTCCTAAAATCACCAAGAAAGTGCACACTCATCCAACCAAGTAAAATATCAACATATACAAACATAGGTGGACAGAAACATGAAGGTACTCTTCCATCTCCCATCTCTCTCTTCACAAACAAATGCAACCCCCTTCCCCTCTCCCAAGTGGAAGCTACTAGGTAGCACTGTCCCTGGGTGACCACATGAAGGGGCAATTCAAAGCACTGGTGTTGGTGCTGGTTCCTACAGTGCTTAATTCAGGTCTAAATGAGAAAACCTAGCCAGTCAGGTATCTTCTACTTCTCTGCTAGCAACAAAACTGAGAAAGGCCACAGTGAAATGATACCCGATGATCAGTGAAACTAATGACTGATGACAAGTTATATTTTGATATTATTATGAAAGGAATTCAAATAACTGAATGGCACTAACAAACCCATGATTCCTATCTCCTTATTCACGTAAATAAGATAAATGAAGAACAGGAATAAATTTGACACAGAACATGACCTCATCCTAACTACAAGTAACATTCACCCAAGAACTAATGTGTTTTAAATGACCCATTCAGCTTATTTCCAATAGATATTGAGCAAAAAGTAAAATTATATCAAATTTATAATATTTTGTTATTTTGATCAACTGTACACTAGAAGGTATTATAATAATATGAAAAAATTTGTTCTAGCATTTACAACTCTATTGTTCATTTACAGCTCTCTACTAAAGGAAAGTATAAGCATATATTTGATATACATATTTTTGTTGCAAGGAAGTATAAAAGGGTGATCTGGCATAGGACTCTCAAGCACAAAATGCACTGCCCTAGAATAAAATCTCCGGATGAACCAGCAGGGAAACGAAGTTCAAGGAAGGAAAAAATAAAAGCATAATTTGACTGCTTTAAAATAAAAAAAAAAACCTTATTCACATATTTTAAAAATAGATGGCAATGGATATAAATCCCTATAGTACTTAAAATTCAATGGATATATTTAAAGGAATTGTTAGATAGTTTATTTTAAAATGTCAACATTGATAATATGTTAGACATTTCATCCTTATAAAAAAAATTTAAACTTGGCAGAGTATGTTATTTTAGGCAAAATGTTTTCAGGGGCTTCATGGGGAAAATTTTTTTAACTTTGTATTTACTAAACATTTTCTGGAGGCCCAAACATGCTTCCACACATCAGCTAGACTATTAGACTGTTTTTACCTAAGCCAAACTAGGGTTAAACCTGACGCACTTTCTAGAACCAAGACACTGCCCAGGGAAGGCCCTGCATTGTGCAGCTGCTGCTCCAGCAAGGCATGCTGTCTCAGTCTGAATTCCAAAACTGACTCTGGTACTTCTCTGTTTTTAAATAAAGAGCTCAGACTCCACAGTGTGCTAATCAAAGTGCTTTATTACGCCAACCTCTACTCCTGCCACCCCAGGCATGTGGATTAGAAGGTCTTGCTAAAGTGAATTCTGAGGTCACATTCAGCTCAAGGGGAGATCAGGCTGTCAAATCATGTCTGCGATGGACACAGAGGAAAGGGAGAGTGGCTCCACTACACATATGTCACCCTGCTCCACGTGTACTCAAGCTGGGCCCCTGCTGTTCCCGGGCGTGATCTGTCTGCTCTGCACCTATATCTCCTTATATAAGACTTCTGCTATCTGGGGAACCTTTCTTGGGTGGTACTGATTTGGATTCCTGAGTGCTCCACTTACCACCAGTGTGACCCTGAGCAAATTTACTTACTGTCTCCTGCCCAAGTTTTGTCTTGTTCCTCTGGGCTTCCATCTACTTCTGTACCTGCCATGGAACTTCCCACATTCCATCCTCACTGCCATTAAGGTATCACCTTCCTGGCGCCATCTGGCAGAAAGAGGCCTTTGCACTGACAGGTATCTAATACATGTTTCTTCAATGACACTTCCTATTATAGTCTTAGTACCTGGGTCTTGGAGAGCTGGAAGAGCCTGCCTATTTAATAACACTCTTACTTCTTAGAGAGAAGATCAACACTTGCCCAAGGTACAGCAACTGGTCAGACACAACTCAACCAGATGAATCAGGTTTACCACTACTTCTGACTTTCTGTCTTTTCAGCTGAAACACTCTAAAACAAAATAATTACATTTCTGTAAGGGGAAACTTTCTACAGACAGGTGAGGATTATTGGAGAAAAGTAGACAGCAAATGTTCTGAGAGACCCTCACTCCAGCAGTGCATTTCTTTCCCTTGGCTAACCTGGGGACAGCCCAAAGGTTCAGCCTTCTCTGGGACAGATCCCAGCCGCACTAGCTGCAGGCAGGCTGGGGACTGTGTGACCTGCTCAACACAATCTAGGCTGGCTAAAACCCTTGTGGCTTAATAAAGAATCAAAGAAATGTTGCTTACAAAGATGTGTGAATTCTCCACACATTAAGCTACTTCATGTCTTCTGTGTTTTAGACCCTTCAGCCTGCTTGATAAACATATCACACTGAGGAAAGAAAATGAAACCACAGTGACATTCAAAGGGAGTTCTGTGGCTGCACAGAGCCTCATTTGGGTTTAGTCACAGCCTCTCCCCACTATTCCCCCTTCCCCCTATTAACTCACAGCTCCCATTAGGTATCGGCAAAGGTACTACCGAGAACCAGATTCTTCACTTTTGATCACTTTTTTTTTCTGGTACTGGAGATTGAACTCAGGGGTACTCGACCACTGAGCCACATCCCCAGCCCTATTTTGTATTTTATGTAGAGACAGGGTCTCACTGAGTTGCTTAGTGCCTCACTGTTGCTGAGGCTGGCTTTGAACTCGCGATTCTCCTATCTCAGCCTCCCAAAGTGTTGGGATTACAGGCGTGTGCCACTGTGCCTGGCCACTTTTAATCTTTTCCCCATATCTAAAGCCATGAAGGCAAGAAAAAAAAAAGTTGAAGCATCTTCTTTTGCTGTTGAAAATATTCTATTGTTATGTCCTTCATGCTGAAAAAGGTACATCTGAGCATGAAAAACACACAGATTTCTATGCCAAAGAAAAATACATCATTTTTATTTCCATAGCAAAGTCCCCATTTCTCCTTGTAGCCAAATTCAGCCTGCTCTAAATTCTTGGACGTTCTTGAATCCTAAAGCCATTTATCTGGTCTTGACAATGAGGCAACTGAGACACAATAACCCCAACGGGGGTCAAGTAAACTGAAATACTAGAGAAACATCTCACTTGACTGTCTTGTCAGTGATACCAGTTGTGCAGATACAGAAAGCAAAGCCATGGAACAGCCGGGAGCGCTGGCACAAGCCTGTAATCCCAGCACTCTGGGAGGCTGAGACAGGAGAATCACGAGTTCAAAGCCAGCCTCAGCAACAGCGAGGCGCTAAGCAACTCAGTGAGACCCTGTCGCTACATAAAACACAAAATAGGACTGGGGATGTGGCTCAGTGGTCGAGTGCCCCTGAGTTCAATCTGTAGTACCCCCCTCCCAAAAAAAAAGGCAAGCCATGGAACAGAAGCTGCGGCTACCTGGAACAGGGCAGCACTCTAGCTGTGCAGCCCCAGCGAGACCAGCTTGTCTTCCTCACAGCATCTACATGAACGCACCCTCCTTAGGTGGTTTTGTCTGTGTGTCCGTGTGTCCCACTAGAATGCAAACTCCCTGAGAACAGCATGTCCACACCTGTCTCTATTCCTAGCGTTTAGACAGTGCCCAGGACACAGAACAGGCCTGGTCACACACAGCAGAGCCAACACTCACACCCTCAGTCTCAGTTCTGCACATTCATCCAGTCACAGAACCCTGCCTCCTCCCAACATTCTTCCAGCTTCATTCGGGGCACATCCCAGTTCACACTTACTGAGGCTGCTGAGAGAGAGGTCTATAAGAAACAGGCCGGCCCTCAGGAAGCACACCACCTGACAAAGCAGCACAGAGGGGACCACTCTGTCTCTCTTCACAGAGCCAAAAGTGGCCATCACAGCACAGATTTCCTTCGCTCTCAACCCTTCCCCCGCACTCCCATCCCTCTTCAGACCAGATTTGCTTCTGACCAGGGACACTCACCTAGCAACACCTACTGGCTCTTCAATATGTCCACAGCCTCAATCTCTGATCTCCAAAGCCTAACAACCCCACTGCCCCACCTTGGCTTCCCTGCATTAAGATCCACACAGCATCCTCTGTAACACCTATAGTCACAGAGCCACAAGTTCAGTTTTGTCTACAGCAGCAATCCAGGGTGATCAGGTGGGTCTCCACTCTACATGGTGCTTCTGAATCTAGCTAGAAATCTCCTTCTGTACCCTTTTTTTTTTTTTTTTGGTACTGGGGATTGAACTCAGGGCACTCGACCACTGAGCCACATCCCCAGCCCTATTTTGTGTTTTATGTGGAGACAGGGTCTCATTGAGTTGCTTAGCGCCTCGCTGTTGCTGAGGCTGGCTTTGAACTTGCGATTCTCCCGACTCAGCCTCCCTAAGTGTTGGGATTACAGGCGTGGGCCACCGCGCCCGGCTCGCACCCTGTCTTTTGACATCAATTTCAGGAAGACAAAAATCTCACCTGTAGCCCTTGTGATGCTCTGTCTGTGGCCATGGTCCTTGAGGCTTTTTATTCCAGCACAGCACCTACTAGAACCATACCCAAGACATGAAACTAGAGATTCCGCTACCGCCCAGCTACCACCAATCTCACGATATCCCTTCCTGCCTGGGACCTCTTGTCTTTGACTCCTCTACCACCTCCGTCCTGGTTTCCCAAGTGCTCTAAGAAGCCTTTGTGTGAAACTCCCCATCACTTATTCCACAAGCGTGTCAATACTCAGCATCACAGCATCCTGAGAATGCCTCACCACCCTGATCATGCACCGGTGTCCTCCCAGGTCATTCACATAGGCTGTGCTGAGGATGGCCCAGTCTTACCATCCCTACATGACTACTATATACACATGTGAGTACATGTAATTATTCTTCATTTCCAAAAATTAAACAATATGGAACCCCAACCTTTCCCCTGCCTTCTGATACTCCTTTTTGTCCTCATCCCTGGCTAATGACCATTTCTACCCCTCAATATAAATCTTCCCTATGAGTCTTGCCTCAAGGGACCTCTTCTTACCCCTGGCCACCTCATCAGCCCCTAGCTCTAGGACCCTAGGCAAGCTGATTCCCTTCTTAAGCCCAGTTTCCTCAACTGTGAACTTCCCTTACAAACCAGAAAGCTCTTCTACTTGAGAGCTGCATTTCTAAGTGCTACATCTATTTGTATCTTCTAAAAATGATTTCAAATCTAACACAAGGTCTGCTGTTCTCCCCTAAAGTCAGCACTTCTGTTTACCCCATTTTATTAGGAGCACACCAGCTTCCTCCCCATCCAGTGGCACAGCGCCCCGGATATCCTCTCTCCCCGCTTCCCTGCTGCTACCCTATGGGTTAGGCTCCTCCAGAGGCCAGAGATCTGAGGGTCTGCACTGGGGTGGGGGAGCAGCTCTTCGAATCGCCTGCTCTGTGGCCTGGAGGGATCTCTCTTCTGTGACTGGCTTCTCCATCTATAACGTGGCAACATGTGAGTCAATTCAAGTCACATGCTCAGAACAGCACCTGGCACATAACAGAAACCTCTTACCTACTCCAGAGAGCCTCTCATTTTTGTCCCTCTTCTTGTTTTTCTACCTTAGTTCTCCTCCACCTGGGCTGTACATTAGTACCCCAGCATCCCAACCACACCCCAGATGAATTAAATCAGAATCTCTGGGGTGACCCAAGTCCACTTTGTATGTTTAAAGTTCCTTGTATGATTCTAGAGCACAACCTAGGTTGTGAGCTGCAGGGAAGGGGTTGGAGTACACATTAAACATTTAACAGGAAATGAAGAATAATTGTACACATTGTCTTTAAAACAGGGAATGACAGGACTGCGGCTATCCTTGACACAATCTCAGCAGAAAGACTGGGGTAGAAAGATGGTAATAAAATAAGAGCTTTCTACATCTCTCTCAAGGACCAGCCTTTACCCATTCCAGTGGTCCCCACCAGAGCCTGTGATCAGATTGGTCTGGAGGGCAGCTGGGCACTGGAACATCTTAAAGTCCTGAGAGCGCCTCTAAGATGGAGCCAGGTTTTAGAGTCACCGATTCCCTTCTCCACCCACTTCCACTCATCTCATGCTGCTGTCAGTCTGATCCTCAAGGACAGACCCAGTCTTAGCATTCCTCACTCTCAGAACTGTAATCTGCCATCTGTAATCTGCAATTTCCCAATGAAATAACATTGGTCAGGAGTGGGAGGCTCTGAAGTCAACAGTCTTCTACGCCACCCGCTGCCTGCAGGCTCCATTCAAAGGGACTGCCAGCTCCCACCCAACCACCCACCTTCTTTCATGTCTCTGTTTCCCCACTATCCTCTGTGTCCTCTGCTTGGTGAAAGCCCATCCACCCTCCAAGGTTCTTCTCAACTAATAACTCATCTCATGGGCAAGGCAGGAGGATTGAGAGTTCAAAGCCAGCCTCAGCAAAGGAGAGGCACTAAGCAACTCAGTGAGACCCTGTCTCTACATAAAACACAAAATAGGGTGGGGATGTGGCTCAGTGGTCAAGTGCCCCTGAGTTCAATCTCTGGAAACCTCTCCCTCCACCTCCCACCCCGATTCAACTAAAGGAAGAATTCTAACATGAACAGTGCAAAAAGGGTCACAATCAGTCAGCAGAGCTCTGCACACCATAAATGTGGAAATGCAGCAAATTTAATAAATTAAATGTAATTTGAAAAATGCCCCGCCTTTCTCTGTGTATAATTTTCTTAAAGCAAATATAAAGTTGGTCATCTAAAAACAGACAAAAATGTTTAGTTTTTCAACTTCAAGCTGTAAAGACACTCAGGAGCAAGGAGAAGGCCCCTTCTACTCGAAAGGCCAGAGTGCCCAATCTGAGCTCAGAGCAGCGCTGGGACAGGGCACAGTGCTTGCCAACTTGCGAATGTGGGAGCACCTGGCTCACACACCTCACGGTATGGCCTGAGAGCATTGCACGTCTGATGGGATACTGAACATGTGTGACAGTGTTATAAAAAGAGAAGAAAGGGAGATGGGCAGGAAAAATGAGGATGGGAGGCAGAGGGAGAAAAAAATGTGGGCTGATTATGAAATCAGAGTTCCACAAGGGAGTGCAGCTACCAAGGTCAGGCGGCTCTGTGTCATAAACCCGGAAAGTAACTACAAAGCCAACATGGAAGTCGGGCTGTCTCAACTCAAAGGATGATCTGAAAATATCGCCTCAAGTTTGGTAACTGATAAAAGACTGAAGGATTTCACTTCCATGAATTACAGTGAACAGGAGGATCCTCAAAATTCCAAATGCATCTCACTCATTTAGCTGCTGCGGGAACTTGAGCAGCTTTGCCTGATGAGATCCAATGTTCCCTGCTAGGAACACAGGAACATTCTACATGCAAAGCTCCTCTATTTTTTAGAAAGTTACATGGTTTGGGGGACTAGGTCAACTGCTTATTAGCAAAAGTGTCACATCTTGACAGATTTTAATGTTACAATAATAAAAATAATTTTTTTTTTCTTTTTGGATACCAGGGATTGAACTCAGCGGTACTCAACCACTGAGCCACATCCCTAGGCCTATTTTTTGTGTTTTTATTTAGAGAGAGGGTCTCACTGAGTTGCTTAGCGCTGTGCCGTTGCTAAGGTTGACTTTGAACTCGCGATTCTCCTGTCTCAGCCTCCCAAACCGCTGGGATTACAGGTATGCGCCACTGAGCCTGACTTAAAATAATAAAATATTTCAACGTTAAAATCTGTCTCCCAGAAAGACTCAGAGCTGTGGAGTGCAGAACAAAGGAACAGGGTGAGCGAGAGTTTAGCCACTGTCCACAGGGCACCCTGCCTTCTACTCCAGTTAGCATATATCTTGCAGTCCTGAAGATTTTATTACTGATAGGAAAGATTATAAAAATAAATCTACAATCAAAAACTTACAAATCAGGGCTGGGATTGTGGCTTAGTGGTAGAGCGCTTGCCTTGCATGAGTGAGGCACTGGATTTGATTCTCAGCGCCACATAAAAATAAAGAAAGATATTATGTCCATCTACAACTAAAAAAAAAAAAAATCAGCTGCAAAGAGATCCACCAAGACCCTCAGGCTGGTCTTGAACTTGCCATCCTCCTGACTCAGCCTCCAGAGCCAGTGGGATTATAAATAGCTGGGTTCACAGGTGTAGACCACCACACTTGGCAGAATATCTATACTTTTTAAAATCTAGCTTTCCACATATGCTTTAAATAATAAATTAAATATAGCATCTGTACAGTGTTTAGCTCTCAGGCAGTACAGTGAAATTCTAGTCTCTTGCTTTGGGGATTTTTAAATTTTCATTATTTTTTGCCTGTCCCTTCCATATTAGTTCTTTGGTGTATTTATTAGTTAGTCCTTGCCTTCCCACTGCTGAGATTACCTACATGGATGAGCCCTTTGCATGGGAAGAAAACACTAAGAAATAGTAAAACAGGGGCAGGGGGCACACTAGAGTTTTCAGGAAGTTTGTGAACAGAGGTGTCTTGCCCATATGTCACAACTTAAGATAGCAGACAGCCTTAAGAAACAGGTTAGCAGACTGTTCTGGGGAAAGGGCTGGGTTGCACAGGAAAAGTGTGTCTGTCAGTCAGCAGCTAGATCATGTGCTGAGCACCTTCTGGCCCTCTCTCCCCTCACTCAGTCTCTCCCAGCAAAAAATGAGGTAGGTTTTTTGTTGATGTTGTTGTTGTTTTGTTTTTAATTAGAATCTAGAAAATAAACCCAGACAACTGAAGGAGTTGGTTGCTCCTTCCAAAGGAAGTTACGGAGGGAAAAAGAACAGAGAAGTACTAAGAGGGTGCACTAGCTATGACTGCAGCAATCATAGGCTGCTCACCAGAAGTTAGTTGAGGGTCTGCCAGAGAAAACAGTCTTTTCTAGTTTTCTCTCCTCCTCCTCAACCAAGTAACATTTTCTGATCATCAACCCTTGTCCAGGTGCTAGGGTAGGTCCTGGGAATACAAAAAGAATTAAGTGGAGCCAGGCACAGTGGCGCATGCCTGTAACCCCAGCACTCAGGGAGGCTGAGACAGGAGAATCCCGAGTTCAAAGTCAACCTCAGCAATGGCGAGGCACTAAGCAACTCAGTGAGACCCTGTCTCTACATAAAACACAAAATAGGGCTGGGGATGTGGCTCAGTGGTTGAATATCCCTGAGTTCAATCCCTGGTACCCCCCCAAAAAAGGATTCAGTGGGATATAGAAGGGTCTTAATGAATTAAAATCACCCACTTGATTAAATGTCTATAAATCTTCCTAATTCTTACTGTAGTTTAAGATCTATTGTAAATTATGTAGTTTCTTCCGTTTTCAAGTAAATTTAAAAAAGTAGAGTCTTAAAAATAAAGAATTAAGACACAGTCCCCACACTCAAGACTTCCTAGTCCAGGGCGGAGGCACCCAAGCAAACCCAGAGAGCAGATGCCCACACAGAATGAGGAGAACCCTGAGCACCAGACTAGCTTCCAGGCCTTCCCCAGGGAAGGGGCACTCTTCATTCTAGGGCACTCCCTTCACAAGAACGAGGAGGTTGGGCAAAGAACAAATCAACACTGCTAGGGAACATTAAACCTGGCCAGCATCCTGCTTAGTGCATGCAGCATTAATCCTCCAGATGTTAAAAACCAAGGCCCAGATCAAGCAAATGTCAGTGGATAGGGACATTTGGCCTAGCTGGTGAAACAATAATACTAGAGGGCCTTTCCTAAGCTGATCCTCAAAGCTAGATGGTTTTGGCCCAAAGAAGAGAGAGTTTTGAAAATATCTTCTCTTTTACCTAGGTGACATCACTCAGACAAGCATGACAGCTAAAGTTCTAAATTGTAACCTTTTTACTTTCTGAATTAAAATTTGCTAGAAATGTCTAATGACACACACAATTGCTATTCCATAATACAGGGATAGTACCTATCCTAACCTTTCCAAGTATTTTTTTTTTTTTTTGGTACCGAGGATTGAACTTGGAGGTACTCGACCACTGAGCCACATCCCCAGCCCTATTTTGTGTTTTATGTAGAGACAGGGTCTCACTAAGTTGCTTAGCACCTCGCCATTGCTGAGGCTGGCTTTGAACTCGCGATTCTCCTGTCTCAGCCTCCCTAAGTGCTGGGATTACAGGCTTGTGCCAACACGCCTGGCTCAGCCTTTCCAAGTATTTTTCTTCTGCCTATGCAGCAAAAATGAGCTCCTCTCACAAATGTGAAACTCACAATACACATGAGGCTGACACTGACTACACTGGTTACAAAACTGAAATACTTCAGTCTTTAACACAGTAGGAGTCAGAGGGATGCGTGACTCAGAATCCCACACACTAAACCATAAAAACGCCACTGGAAGGTATTCTGGGCAAAGGACTTGGTTCAACCCTCAAGGCTACCTCATTAATTCCACAACAATAATGTACCTCTGTGGCACCAAGGAGGCCCAAACAACTCTGATCTGAGAAACCCGTGGCTGCTGGGCGTGGTGACGCAAGCCTGTAATCCCAGCACTTTGGGAGGCTGAGACAGGAGAATCGCCAGTTCAAAGCCAGCCTCAGCAAAGGCGAGGCGACGCGCTAAGCAACTCAGTGAGACCCTGTCTCTACATAAAACACAAAATAGGGCTGAGGATGTGGCTCAGTGGTCAAGTGCCCCTGAGTTCAATGCCTAGTACCAAAAAAATAAAATAAAAATGTCTTAAAGCAGTACTGAAACATCAGTCCCAAGCATCCTATTGTAACATTAAAATGTGTTGTGGGATGAGGCATGACAAAATGCTACTGGGGAGGATTAAAACAGAAAAAAGGCTGGCACTTTAGTGAAGAAGCAACCGGGGGGTTACCAAGGCTTTTACTGCTTCCATCTAAGAGAGACTTCAGATTAAGACAGAAGTATGCCAGAAGAGAAGGGGAGCTTTACATGAGTAATGTCACTCATGGCAGGCACCCATTCTTTACGGCCTGTTTCTTTCCCCTACCCTGAACTTGCCAGTCTAATATGTCTCACTAGTGAAGACGTAAGGCTCCAATGCCGCTATACATAGAAGGTTCCAAGCTCACACATTAAAATTGACTTTCTGTTGCTAAGAAACTGAAGAAGAAAAAGATTTTCCATCTTCTTCATTTATAAAATAACCACTTTGTAGGAGAACAAATGCAATCTCTGAAGTCCTCTTATGTTTTGTTCACATTTTTTAAATGAACAGAGAAAGAAGACCAAGTGACTTAAAGTGTATGCCATCCTCATTTTTTTATATGCCCTTGAAAATGAGATGGAAAACATGGTTTCAACAACCCACTACCTATTTATGAATCTTTCAAGTTGAAGATTTTCCCTATGTTCCCCCTCAAGCAAAATGAAAAAAAAATATTCCATAAAAAGTAATTTTTGATTTAAAAAGATTATCCTGAGCAGCAAGGAATAATTTAGGGTAAGCTTCAATGTGGGGCTCCTTCCCAGCTTTCTATTCTGCTTTGCACCGCCCCCAGGCCTAAGCACACACACATGCACAAACATGCACCTTCTAATTCTGTGTGGAGCCTGCAAAGTGGTACAAGGGGTTGTTGGCTTTAAGAAAAAAATAAGGATGGGAGTAATAAATTTTTAAAAACATTACCAGATAAAGAAAATAAGACAAAGAATGATCTTGTTTTAAAAAGAGACAGAGAGAGAGAGAGAGAGAAAGAGAGAGAGAGAAGAGAAGAGAAGAGAAGAGAAGAGAAGAGAGAGATAGAAGAGAGAGAGAGGGCGAGGGGGGAGGGGAGAGGGAGGGAGGGAGAGGGAGGGGAGAGGATGGGAGAGAGAGGGAGAGATAGAAAAAGAGAGAGAGAGAGGGAAAAAGAGAAATAGGTATAAATATTTCTTTGACCACACTATAGAGAGGTTGCCTGGAGTATCACAAAGCCATGTGTATGAACAGCAAGGTCACAGCCGAATTGTAGGTTTAACCCAGGGGCAACTTCTGCTGAATGAAATACTCAAGCAAATTCTTAAAATATCTCCTTCCTTCTAATGCTTGTCCTATTTCATTTACTCAAAGATTTTAAAAATACATTCTCTTTCCAGCTTGTTAAATAGTAGAATCTTTCTGCAAACTAATGGACAGAATTGATTGCCGTACACCAACTTTTCTGCACATATAATTGATTTTTAATTCGCTGTCTCATTTCCGAAAGGACTTGACAATCAACTCCACTCTATCCACACTATTGACTTCTTTAAACAACGGTTTGGTTCAAAGGCTGATGGGAGTTAATCACAGGAGAGACAGTCCCGTTTCATGAACACTTGAAGTAATAGGCAATCTTACCTGAATCATCTTCTTCTTTTTTTTTTTTTTTAATACCAAGGACTGATTTTTACCATGAGTCACAATAAGAATATATAACATGGAATAATACATGTATTATAAATGTAATTAATAGATCAACGACTTTATTTCTCTCAATTTTTCCAAGTCTCATATCTAAGAATTTAGTTCATCTTTAGAAACAGTATCAATTTCATTTGGAAGAAGAGTAGGAGTAAAGAGAAAAATCCACTTTGATTCATTTTAAAATTTACTAAGTCCTGGGCTGGGCATATAAATCAGTGGTAGAGAACTTTGGACCATGGGTTTGTCTGCCCCTCCCCCTCAAATTTACTAAGTACCTATTACTTGATTCATTGAATATGCATGTCTGTCTTTCAGATCAACAGCAAAGTTTCCAAATAAAGTTGTAAAATTTTTCACATTAAAATTTCTTCAGAAAGATTATAATTTCAATGGTATGATTCAACTTTCATGTATGCAAATCTGTACACATAAAATAAGTTTACAGTAACATAAAACCATAAAACAAAGACCCAATAATCACAAGAAGCAGTAAGTACACTGTACATGGTGTCAGAGGTGATGTTTTCATTACCTTCAGTGTTTTTATAATGACGCTTTTACCAGTAGGGAAAATTTACAAAAAAATTGTTGAAAGAAGAAAATGGATTCATCTTAGACGACCTATATGTCAACATTTTTTGTGTGACCACATAAAATGGCCAAAAACAGTTCCTCAAATAGGTATCATACAATTAAGTCTTCCCCCGTATTGTGGATGTGAAGTTTTAAAACCAAACATCAGGACTGTGGTACCTAAAACCCATGTGAGACCAACTGCAGGTGGTGAAAGCCCCTTCCCTTTTGTCATCCCCCTCCTCTGCGTTCACCTCCATGCCCTCCTGCTGCTCTAAGGCCTTAACTTTGATTTTGCTATGAATTATATTTTCTTCAGTTGCCACACAAACAGTAAATAAAATTCACTGTATTTTTACTCCATTAAGCAGCTCTGTTTGGGGGCATGTCCAGATGCCTGGCTTGAAAGAGTGAACAATGAAAACAGTGTTTTCTCAAGCAGACATTCCAAGAAGGGCACAACAAAGGCACTGAGGACCTGTAGGGAGACCCTGTACAAATGGCCATGCCACTCTGCCTGAGTAAGGCCCTCAGCAGCCACACTGATTCACCGGATTACAAATACTCAGCAAATTATTTTGCCACGTCATGTCAAGTTTGAAAGGATTTTCATTTCTATTTATGATAAACTGAGCTTTGAATTCAAGAAAGGTCTAGATGTTTTAAAATTTATAAACTTGTAAATAAATCCATGTACATAGCCAAATAAGGTTTATCACCACTGTGGATTACTATCTTTGGATAAAAATTTCAGAGTTTATTTTTATATAGGTTGTTCACCTCAATGTATTACATCAAAAGTAGTATAAAATACTTAATGAATGGCATATTTCAAGATAAAAGCTACTGTTAGCCAAGATGAAATGGAAACACTTTGCTCTACTCTTGCAAGCAACAAAACCTTCACATCTGCAGCACCTGGACTTTTGCTGAAAGCTAATTCAACATGAAAACAATTTCAAAAACCACAGTAACAGGCAACAGTACAGCAAAGGGTGAAAAATGCACAGCTCAGCGGAGCACCCGATCTTACAACCTTGCAAGTCAGGCCCAACTCCACCAGGAAAGTGCAGGCCTTGAATTTTAAAAAGAATTCAATTAGCATCCTCAGTATTCCCCTAATCAACAGCTGAATGCTAATTAAGAGCACTGCATCAAGCAGCAGTGGAATCCCAGTGCAATAAGCAGCAACACAACAGCAGCCAACACTACCTTCAGCCTGCATGCATAAATAAACAGAATTAATAACTATCCAAGCACAGAAGGGTGACTTAATCTGTTTCGATTAGGTGCAGTTCAGCCTAGGGCCTTTGTGTTATATTTAAATGTGTTCATCATGTTTAATTAAAAACCTAATAATCTAGGATTTCTGGATTTTTGCTTTTTAAGTTCAGATCTATATTTCCACCTTTTTCTTTTCTTAAGTTCTACCAATTTGGATGGATTTTCTGAAAAGGAACAATACTTTATTTACTCATTCATTTTCTGGTAGCACTAAGCTACTACCACTAAGTTACACACATACCCCAGGTGGGCCTCAAACTTGTGATTCTGTCTCCACCTCCCGAGTAGCTAGGATTACAGGCGTGTGCCACCATGCCTGGCTGGAACCATATTTTCAGCATAAATGTATGTGAAATTGGTTAACCACCAACAGAACACTCAAAGGCAGCATGCGGCCATTTCTTCTGGCTCTATCCTTGCCATACCATAGCATTTGAAAAGCTTCAAGAATTCACCTAGGGTTTCTTCCAGAATGCTTCCCTGGTCTGACCCAGTGTACTTAACCTGAAATATACGCCACAGGCTAGCTACCAAGGCATTTCTTGCAGCCACTTCACAAAAGCAGAACTGTTTTGCAGAAACTGGTATAGAATCTGACAGAAATTAGCACAAATTTGGCTTCAGTGCAACAAGATTTAAAGAATCTTAGCCCCAAAGCAACTTCAATTAGGAACACCGTATCTACACACACACCCTGTCAGAGCAATCACTGAGAGAAGATGTGAGATGAAAGGCTTCCTCTTGTGTAATTCTGAGTCTCAGAACTACAGAAGCAGTGATGTGCGAGACTTAGGAAGAACAGTTGAGTGACATGATGATGCTGACAAAAATGACAATGACGATGAGTAATCTGATAGCATTTTCTAAAAGTCAAACTTTTAGGGTCAGTTTTGGATGCATGTAAAAGTTTTTTGATGTTAATTCAATAATATTAACTATTACAACTTTCAAATGCTGGACTGAGGAAGATCTGAGTGAATAACTTTTAGGAACCATAACCTTAAACAAAGTGTCATCAGTATTCTTCAAGCCCCTCACAGGGAGAGACATTATCTTCACCTTACAAACTAGGAAGGCACTTGACTCAGATATCAAGTCTGTGAGCAACAACCAGCTCATGACCATGGCACAAAAATTAGCACGAGGAAGCAGGGGATAAACTACCATTAAAGATCAAACGAGAGGCACACATCAGATGGGGGGCAACAGGCATACTAGCAGAGGGCTGGACCCAGCTATCAGGAAGGGAGAGGCTCCAGCCTGGTGGGCGAAAAGCTAGTTTCCACCAGAAGCAGGAGGCCTGCCCGTCAGGAGGCACAGCTGGCAGGAACTCCTGCCTATAGGCGCTCCTCGGTCACCCCTCTCACAGGGATGGCTGCTTCAGCGATCTCATACAGGCTACAAGAAACAACCTGTGGAAGACTGGTGCTAGTTAGTTAGATCAAATTAATACACCAGAGGCAACAAAGTCTAAAAATAACTAGAATGTTCCAAGTATAGAGGAAACTGTGAGGAGAAAAAAAGATAGTAGGTCCTTGTACTTATTTGGGTGGATACACTTGTTTTGTTTATGTCTGTGATTCCTGGGGTGAGGAAAAAGTGGTAAAGACATCAGAAGGGGCGCATGAACACAGCAAGTGTTTCTTCCCAACCAAGGTAAAGAGAGTCTGCCTTGTTGCCACATAAATCTATTCAAAGATTTGGATACATTCATCAGAAAGCTCCTTCAACCTATCAATTATTTAATCATTCCCTCTCCTTCACTGCACAGGTTTTAAAAAGCAAGCTTAACTTCCTACAAATAAGAGACCCATTTGATCCCCAGGCTCTGCAAGAGCTGGGTGACTGCCAAAACATTTTTCAAAACAAGAAGCAAACATGATAAAAATAAGCCCAAACCAACTTGAGTTTACACAGTTAGGGATCATTACCCCATACTTGGAATGGTGGCCACTTTGGAGTCCTGTTTTGTTTTTCAAAATAACAGTGGGCTCTTTCTGATTCTGAAGGATCCTCCCCCCTCACTGCCAAGTCTGTGCGCAGCTGCAGTGGGGACACAGTCAACATCTTGCCTGATATAAGCAAGCGCTGCAGGAAAAGGAAATCAGCTTTCTCTTAAGCAGGAAGAGAGGACTTCGTGCTGTGTATTTAAAAAATTCCACGGGGAACGAAGGTCATGAGAAAAATGGTGGAAGGCAAAGGAGAGAGTCAGTGCCAGGAGGCCAGAGTAAGAAGAAAGGAACAGAGGGCACAAACTGAGAAGGGGCAGAGGTGGGGAGGGTGCACAAGAAGACACCAAAAAGACAAACTGACTGAAGCCAGAGGAGAGGTGCTCAAGAACCAAAGGTGAGCAGGCGGGGGGGGGAGGATAGCAGCTATTGTGGCACCCAAGCACAAAGACGATGACCAAGCCAAGCCCAGAGGAGGGACAGACATCCTTTAAGTATTGCTTACACCTTCATTCCCTCCTCTTCATCTCCTTTTATCTTTCTTCACAAAAATTTTTTTGTGGAATTTAAAGTCTTAGCAATGAAACTTGTACCCACATGGCCGGGTGCAGTGGCACACGCCTGTAATCCCAGCACTTTGGGAGGCTGAGACGGGAGAATCTTGAGTTCAAAGCCAGCCTCAGCAACGGTGAGGTGCTAAGCAACTCAGTGAGACCCTGTCTCTACATAAAACACAAAACAGGGCTGGGGGTGTGGCTCTGTGGTCAAGTGCCCCTGAGTTCAATCCCCAGTACCAAAAAAAAAACAAAAACAAACAAACAAAAAACCCCAACAATGTAACTTCTTAAAACATCTAAATTTAATGTTTTAACTTTGGGGGTTTTTTGTTTTTGTTTTTTTGGTACTGGGGATTGAACTCAAGGGTACTCAACCGTGGCTGAGGCTGGCTTTGAACTTGCGATTTTCCTATCTTGGCCTCCCAGAGTGCTGGGATTACAGACGTGTGCCACTGAGCCTGGCTCACTTTGGCCATTTTGAACATTAAAAAATGCTTCAGATGTTACTATCTCTCTACTAATCATGTAAGGTTTGTAATTTTAAAGCAGTTACAAGGGTTTCACCCCAAAATGTGATAAACTTTCAATCCCAAGGGACCATTTAACAGGCACTCTATCACCAAAGCCTCCAGGGCCACTTCAGTCAATCTCTGCTGCCTCTTAGTCTGTCCTCTCAACCCTCACCAGCACGTACTAAAGCCACCAGATGAACACGTTCTCTTGGTTCCACTTTCCCTGCACACCCAGGTCCCACCACTGCTCACCACCACACACTCCACTGATGTCCTGCTTGCCCTCCAGGCTCCAGCCTGGACTATCAGTCTCCCTGGAACTCAGCAGACTCAGAAATTGTACATGCACAGCAAAGGATAACACCCTGCCATGGCCTACAGGCCACATGTGATCTGCCCTGGGACAGCCACCCCCTCCTCACTGTGCCCCAGCTACATTAACATCCCCCCCTTTTTGTTAGCACCAGGGGTTGAATGCAAGGGCACTTGAACCACCCCTGAGCCACATCCTCAGCCCTTTTTATATTTTATTTCGAGACAAGGTCTTGCTAAGTTGCTTAGAGCCTCACTAAGTTGCTGAGGCTGCCTTTGAACTCACGATCCCCCTGCCTTAGCCTCCCAAGCTGCTGGGATTGCAGCGGCCACACCATACCCACTGTGCCACCACACATAGCCTCCTGCCTATTTTAAACACATGCCAAGCATGGTTCCATCTTGAGAACCAGAACTCTCTTCTCTCTGACATCCAAGAGACTCCCCTTCTCACTTCACAAAGGTCTGGCCTCACCTGACCTCTTTCACGAGGCAGTGCCTCTGCCCAGTTGTTCCCTATCCTCACTATCCCACTCTGTTCTTCCGTTGTACTTTTCTACCACTTGAAACATAATTGAGTTAGGATGGTCTCCCCACTTAAAACATAAGAACCTTGAAGAGAGACCTCATGTTCTTCCTAACACAGCTCCTAGCACAGGACTTGGCACATGATATGCACTCAATAAATACTGCTGCATAAATGAAATGAGCAGGATCAAGAAAGCACACACAATTTCTAAACACTCTTCCTTAGCAAGTTTTATAAAACAGGTGAGGAAACTTGTAATCAATATGTCAATCAGGGCCAGCCTTCATTTCAATTTCATTTCCCTGAAGGGCAAATATCAAGCAATAACACTCCTATTGAAGACTGTGTTTGTAAAAGCACAGGAAATCTCTAAGCCTTTTATAGAAATACCTTTTAAAAGTCACAAGATGGGGATGTAGTTTCATGAGATCTGTCTGCCAGACGGGAACTGAGGGTTTGTGGGCACATTTCTTTCTCTCTAACTCCTTTAATGGGCCACAGCAACAAAATGAGTACATAAAATCTACTGTATTTATTTCACTGAGTCTATGCATCCTTCTTTTTTGGGGGGGGGGGGACTGGGCAGGAAACTGGGGATTGAACCCAGGGTGCTTAACCACTGAGCCACATCCCCAGCCCTTTCTTGTATTTTATTCAGAGACAGGGTCTCGCTGAATTATTTAGGGCCTCACTAGGTTGCCGAGGGGCTGGCATTGAACCTGCAATCCTCTTGCCTTAGCCTCCAGAGCCGCTGGGATTACAGGCATGTGCCACTGTTCCTGGCTAGTCTATGCTTCCTTCTTTTGATGAATGACCTTCAGTAGGTTAGGGGTTCTGCAAGCCCTCAAAATAAAAACAAGTCACCAGGGCCACTCTAGATTCTGTAACAACTAGTTTTGACATGCATGCATCTTAAAATAGGGAGTTAGTGCAAGTCGGCTTGCACCAACACCAGCACCAACACCGACACCAAACCATGTTAACTTTCATAAAGTAACAATTCATTTCTCTTCTCCAAGGAACTTGGGGATTTCTTTCCCATCTATCTATGGAACCTAATCTCACTAAAGTCAAATATCCCTGTGTAATTGTGAGGCTGAACGCTTTTCCCTTTTGACTGATAAAAGCCACGGGCAGTCTGTCTTCTGAATGAACCCCTTTTCTCTGAGTAGCAGGGAGGTCACACGTGGAGGAGAGACACCCTGACGGCCCGGAAGGCAAGGCAAACACGGGTCCATGCTCACCACTTCATCCTCAGTCCAGCACTTCTCGATCAGCTTGGGCACAGGCTTCTTTACCAGGCGCTGCAGGGCTTTGCCAGCATCATAACCACTTTCATGTAGCTAAGAAAACAATAATTTTAGTTAGTTAAGAGGACCAAATAGCAGAATTGAATGCAAATCAAATAAAAGGCAAGTCCTGCATTTACTCTAACAGAAGAATCAAGGAAGGATCACAGAGACTCTCGAACATGCCAAGAGCAGGCGGTCTGCCACTGCCCACTGCTATTCTGAGGGTACTTTGGTTTGGATCTAAAAAGTAACCTCCCCTCAAGGCTCAAGTGTTAAAGGTTTGGTCCCCAGTGTGGCACTACTGGGACGTCGTAGGTCATGGGGATGCCGTGGAAGGGGACTGTAAGACAGTGGTCTCTCCCACCCTCTTTCGCTTCCTGACTGCCACTGGGTAAGAAGCCTCCTCCATCATGCTGTGCTGCCTCATCACAAGCCCAAAGGCAATGGGGCCAAGCAACCACGAACTCACACCTCTGAAAGTATAAACCAAAATAAACCTTTCCCCTTACTAAGTTGATTTATCTCAAGTAATTGTTATAGTAATGAAAAGCTAACTAGCAGGGAGAAAAGTAAGGCAGAGAATATTCTGAGAACAATACGAAAAGCATTAAGAATGACAAAGCAAACATCTTATGAACATGTAGCCTTGCAGAGTGCCGGCATATTCTTTGCCCTACTGTCCTCCCAACTCCTGAAAGGAAGGTATCCTCTTAATAGGCAATGAAAGAGGAACTCTCACTATTTCATTTTATAGCTGAGAAGAGTGAGGAAAAAGGTCAAGTAAAGAGGCTCATCACACTGCACCATCAGGTGACAGACCCAAGACTCAGATCCAGCCAACTGAACCCTCACTCTTGTCCTATTTTCCCTGAAGCAGCCCAAGGACACTCCACATAATCTAGAGTGGACTTTACTTTTACCTATACGTTTTTCTTTTTTTTCTTTTTTGGTAGCTGGGATTGAACTCAGGGGCACTCGACCACTGAGCCACATGCCCAGCCCTATTTTGTGTTTTATGTGGAGACAGGGTCTCATTGAGTTGCTTAGCGCCTCACTGTTGCTGAGGCTGGCTTTGAACTCACGATTCTCCTGTCTCAGCCTCCCAAAGCGCTGGGATTACAGGCTTGCGCCACCACGCCCAGCTACCTATACGTTTTTCAATTGCAGCAATTCACTAAAACATTTAAAGTGCCTATAATGTAAAAGTTTTAAAGAAAACAAATTTGTTAACAGTATGCTAATTTTTTAGTACTTATCAATGAAGATGCTGGTATATCTACGGCCATCAGACCAGGCTTCTCCCATCAAAGCTAAGCAGCCCCACCGGCAGAACTGGGCACGACTGACTTCCTCCAGCCTTGCAAAGACACTGCTCCCACGGCCCAAGCGGCCCCTTCCAGTCCTACCTGCTGAGTCTTAACTTGCACACGATGAACAGAAACAGCAGCAGAAGATCCTCTTGCTCAATCTATACCTCCAACCTGTAGCTGCCCTCCCAAATCCTCATTATGAATCTCCTTTTCATCACACCTCCAGCCCTCTGCCACCAGAAGCAGTTTGTTTATTTTTTTGAGACTTGTATGTCCAGTGCCTAACACAGTCTGCAATATAAAGTAAGCCTCCAGAAACACTTGCCAAACCACAAAATGATAGAATAAGTAAGGAAACACCTTTGACTATTGTACCTAGGCAAACTCTCAATTCATATGAATTCACTGACACACTAGGATTCAGGCAATGTGCTGGAAAATAGGATACAGCAATGAAAAGTCTACTTTCAGAGGTATAAAAAGATTTAAAATAAAGTTGGATGTCTATACTTTGTCTAATATCTAGAATAAGTAGATATTTACCAAGTTCCATAACAAGGATTTTTTCATGAGATAAAACAAGATTGAAACTGAAAAAAAAAAAACTGACCAGGCGTGGGTGACGCACGCCTATAATCCCAGCACTTAGGGAGGCTGAGACAGGAAAATCGCGAGTTCAAAGCCAGCCCCAGCAAGGGCAAGGCACTAAGCAACCCTGTCTCTACATAAAACACAAAATAGGGCTGGGGATGTGGCTCAGTGGTCGAGTGCTCCTGAGTTCATTCCTCAATACCCCCCCCAAAAAACAAAAAAAACCTGCATGCCCATTCAATCAAATAAATAAATGGGGGTGCTGAAGATGTGGCTCAGTGGTCAAGCTTATCAATTGAACCCTTAGGTTCAATCTGTGATACCCTGCCCCATACACACACGAACATATAAATGAGCCAGGCATGGTGGCACATACCTGTAATCCCATCAACTCAAAAGGCTAGAGGATCACAAGTTCAAAGCCAGCCTCAGCAATTCAGTGAGACCCTGTCTCAAAATAAAGTCCTAGAAATATAACTCAGTGATTAAAACCCCTGGGTTCAATCCTCAGTGCCAAGAAAAAAAAGAAAAAAAAGGGAAGCAGTCTTATCTCAATTTTCATCATTTTTCTAGATTAGAGAGTAACTTTTCAGTTACTCTCTAATTCTTACTTTTCAATTCTTTTACAAAAGAATTGATTAAGCTATAAATAAAAACCATTTATGTTTCGCATAATTACCCACATCAATACTGTAATTTGTAAAATCTGATTTTTTTTTATTTTTTTGGTACCAGGGATTGAACTCAGGGGTACTCGACCACTGAGCCACATCTCCAGCCCTATTTTGTGTTTTATGTAGAGACAGGGTCTCACTGAGTTGCTTAGTGCCTCACTGTTGCTGAGGCTGGCTTTGAACTCATGATTCTCCTGTCTCAGCCTCCCAAAGTGCTGGGATTACAGGCATGCACCACCGTGCCTGGCTTATAAAATCTGATTAAAACTTCGGTATGTGACTCAGGAAAAATTTTAAATTATAGGTGCTTGATAGCAGGAAATTTCTCACAAGTCCCACCTAAAAGCAAAAACTGGTGAGTAGGTGAGTTGAAATCACATATCATTAATCCTGTGTCATTCCTGTCTGTTGATGGACCAAGGAGATGAAGTGAATGACTTGTTGTGCTGCTGCTTATGGCCATCTGGCTGGAGGATGGCGACTACCTGCGCAAGGCCCCTCAGCTGAGTTTCTGGTGAGATACTGAATGTAGGAAAAGGCATTTCCTTTAAACATATCCCAGTATTCACACTTTCTTTACAAAACTCTCCCCTTGAGGAAGCTCGTGAATTGATATGATAAGCCAAGCTTCCTTCCACTACTGGTAAATCCCTCCTTTCCTTTGATCCACTGTCTGACAGGCCTCTTAAGATATTCCTATTTCTGACCTCCCCGCGATATAAACCTAATAAATACTTTCCCTCCTACCCTAACTCAAAGATGCATGTGTAAAATACAAGGTGGGATTATTTACCAGAAGTGATGGAATGTTTCCTGAGTGAATGGAGCTGGCACAGCACTGTGCTACATCAGTGTTTAGCAGAGCTGATATAAAATCTCAGGCAAGAAGCTGTGCCAACATGCCCTCTACCCAGGAGTCACATGAACCTTGCTAGAGGAACACCTTTTTTTTTTTAAATGGTGGTGCTGGGGATTGAACCCAGGACCTTGTGCATGCTAGGCAAGCACTCTACCAACTGAGCTATATCCCTAGCCCCCAAGGAATACCTTCTTAATGTTAACAAATACCAATTTCCACCTGCCAGGAATCTTGTCTGAGAAAATTTCTGGGAGGAAACTTTACAACTTTAAAGGAATAACAGTATTTCCCCCTTATATGTGGGGGACTGTGTTTTTGGTTTTTTTTTTTTTTTTTTGGTACTAGAGATTGAACTCAGGGGCACTCGACCACTGAGCCACATCCCCAGCCCTACTGTGTGTTTTATGTAGAGACAGAGTCTCACTGAGTTGCTTAGCACCTCGCCGTTGCTGAGGCTGGCTTTGAACTCACGATTCTCCTGTCTCAGCCTCCCAAAGTGCTGGGATTACAGGCAAGTGCCACCGCGCCCGGCTGGGGACTGTGTTTTGAAACCTCTAGTGGATGCCTGAAAGCAGACCCTATATACACGATGTGTTTTCCCGTATATCCACACCTATGATAAAGTTTATTTTGTAAATAAGGCACACCAAGAGACTAGCAATAACTACTAATAAAATAGAACAATTTTAACAGTGTACCATAACAAGCTGGGCATAGTAGCATAAGCCCGTAAGCCTAGCGGCTCAGGAGGCTAAAACAGGAGGATTGTTGAGTTCAAAGCTAGCCTCAGCAATTTACTTAGGCCCTAAGCAACTTAGTGAGACTCTGTCTCAAAATAAAATATATGAAAGGGCTGGGGATGTGGCTCAGTGGTTAAGTGCCCGTGGGTTCAGTCTCCAGTACCAGTAATAATAATAATAGTAATAATAATAATAATAATAATAATAATAATAATAATAATAATATTTAAAACCTGTAAATTTTTTCTTTCTGGAATCTTTCAATATTTTTGGACTACAGTTAATGGTGAGTAACTCAACAGTGGAAAGTATAACTGCATTTTATTAAAGTGCCAGGGCCTATGCAGCTCCTGACAGCAGACAGTCTTCAGAGTGCCCGGGAGAGTGCCTGCAGGCCTGGGCTTCCTGCACCCCCACAGCACTGGGTGTGTCACGCGTGCCTTTGCCAGGCACTCTTCCTGCTGCTGGGGCAGACACAGACACAACAACAGAGATAAAGAACACAGAAACGTACAGCCAAGACAGGCGTACCTTCTGAAAATCAACAGGAAGGGCTGTGCCAGGATGACACATGGTTCTAAATGCTACACCCAAACTTGAGGGTCCTAAAAGGCTGGTTCTACCATTTTTGCTGAGTGCATTATGAGCAAGTTAGCCCTTCTTAAAAGGCTTTCTTTTCTCAATGATTGTGGAGATTTCCTGTCTTCAGAGAGGGACCAAAATAATGTCAAGGAAGAAATAAACTGGACATTTCAACTGTATTCCTCACGTAAGTTGGTACATCTACCAAAATACTAGCTATCTTACCTCTTTGAAGAACTAGCATTAAAAACATTTTCCACCAATCAAGCTCTAAAGGATTTAAATTTCATTTTGTGAAAAACATTAGGTTGGAGAAAAAATTTAAAAATAAAAATAAAACATTAGGTTGGTTTCAACTTTTAAAACATGTGCTTAAGACCACACAGATGATCTGTATCGTCAGGATATTTGATGCAGGCATCTCAGTACGGCTAAGGACAAAGGTTCTTTAATGTGAATAAGACTTTCTGCCATTTCCCAAGGGAAGACTTTCGCAAAAAAATTACAAGGAAGATATTGGGGAGTGGGATGAGTTTCTTATAGCTTCACTTTCTAGCCATGGAAAAGCAATTAAAACAAGATAATTAAACCTGTCTAGAGAATCACGAGTTCAAAGTCAGCCTCAGCAACAGCGAGGTGCTAAGCAACTCAGTGAGATTCTGTCTCTGGGGATATGGCTCAGGTCGAGTGCCCTGAGTTCAATTCCTGGTATCCCTGCACCCCCCAAAAAAAGATCATTAAACCTGCCTGTCCATTTTTTAGCCAAGCTAAGCTGGGAAAATCTGAAATGCAATTTGAATGCAGAAATGTAGAGAACTGTACATATTTAGGAGATACTGAAAGGATCACTGCAAATGCACCGAGCAGAAACTACTTGCAACCTCATCCCCACAGGTGTGCAGTGTTTCGTTTTGATCCAAAGAATAAATACTTGTAAATCTGTCTGCCTCTTTTTAAAGTACATAGCTGTACTTCTATAGAAGTGAAACCCATCTTCCCTAAAGCAGGGCTCAAAATCTGGGATTAAAGATCGGGGAATATGATAACAAAATCACCAATCCATTATCATTTCACAGAACGATCCTCTTCTGCTGTCTTTCAGCAATATGTTCTTTGGCCCCCAAGCTTGCTCCACATATTGCAACGAGATGTGTTTCCTTCATTTCTGTTTGGTTCCTTGTGAAAAAGCACAGGTGACCTCTTTCCCTATTAGAGTCCAGCTTTCTTCTACCACATCTTCTGCACAGGAGTCCTGGGACCATGAGATCCAACATGACAGTCCAGCCTGAGTGGCTTTCCATTCACTCCACAAAGAGATCCTGAGCAACTCTTTATGTCAGTAACTGGGCTGGCCATGGGGCTACAATGGAGTGCAAGGACGGGCATGCATGAACTCCACATGGTGGACTTGGGAGGGGACTTGGGGGCTGCACAGGAGCAGCCTCTGAATAACATCTGGTTTGGTTCCACTGTGATGACAGTAACCACTCCACTGACTCACTGTGCATCTGGAACTGGACACATTTTGCCAGCTGCACAAAAAGCTCTCAAGGACTCCAGTGCCTTCTGCAGCCTGGCAAGAATGGCAAAGGATTGGAGGCAGAAGGCAGATTCATTGCCACCTCAGTCCCAGATCAGCCGCACAGAGATTTTCATCTGTCAATGGGCATATACCACCACCAGCTACGTCACAGAACAATGGCAAATACTCCATGAGACACATGTGCCAAACATTCTCAAAAGTACAGCAGCTCTAAACCCTGCAGTGGTGTCGTCGTGGTGCTGGTACTACAGATGCACAGTTCCTACATGAGACTGGCCAAACCTCCAGGAGGTCAATGAGCCAACAATGCTGTCACTACACATCTACCCTGGTCTTGTTACAGCCCCTGACCTGCAGGATTAGCATTAAGAGAGGACCATGCCGTGATTAGAGAAAATACATTTCTCCATAATTGCCCAAGTTAAATCTGCTACTCTCACCCTGCCTGACAAATCATTCCTTGCTTATTACTTTCTATAATTTAATATATATAAGTGCTTTACTGGCAAGTTTCTCAAAAGAATAAATAATACATAATGACTGCCTACAGTTTAATTAACTCATGATTGAACTTCTCCTGAACTGCCATAAACATTAAATTATATCTTTCCTCAAAGCTACCATGGATAGAAATCTTGTTTCAAGCTTTAACTCTCCTCTAAACAATTCTGAAATTTCAGCAAATCTGTATGTTGGACAGAGGGATGAGAGAACCGACCTTAATGCCTGGTTATAAGTGTGTTATTTTATAGAGCAAAGACAAGGTCTTCATTTAAATAAGATTGAAAATGTGCACATGTCCAAACACCTCATTTATATTACAGCAGTCATTAAACATCTCTGGATCTTGGGCAGCCGTATTAGCATAGACTCTGTGTTACCTCAAGGTTTCACATTTCTACTCCTGCTTCTCGGCTGGGCTGCCGTTTTCTGTCTGCATGATGCTGCAAATAAATTTCCCTCTTGGCATGGCTCAGCTGTCAGGCGCCTCTGTTCTATAATGAACCCATGAATTACACCTCCCTGCTCTGACATCTCTGGTCTCACACATCAAAATATTGTTCTTCAACTGTAATTTATAACTTAATTTAAATGTCCCTTTTCCTGTGACCTTTTTAGATCAAATGGCACTGCACCTGGCAGTTTCTGCTGTACTGAAGCATCCTTCTGCAATTATATCTATTTTAACAATTACAGAAAAGCCCCAGTCAGCCTACTTTCAGGCTGAATATCAAATAATTGTAGTCCACTAAGAGCAAAAGGAGATCTCAGTCTCCTACTATGCAAAAATGCTGTTTACATGTAGAAAGAAATAGCTAAAATAAATCTAGCAAGGAAAAAAGTGGGATTTGGAATCCTAGTTCTTACAATTCTTCGTGTACTTTTAACTATTTCAATTATTTACACAAATGAGAAAGACTTTGTCAAAATCTGTCAAAGAGGGCTGGGGCTGTAGCTCAGTGGTAGAGTGCTTGCCTAGCATACGTGAGGCACTGGGTTCCATCCTGAGCACCACATAAAATAATAAATCAATAAAATAAAGATCCATCAACAACTAAAAAATAGTTTTAAAAACATCTGTCAAAGACAAAATTTTAAAAAAATTTCTCCTAAATCACAATTCATAGATATAAATACATTTTCATGCACATCTGTATCACAATGACCTAGTACAAAATATGACACATATATATGCTGAAGAAATGAGAATTAAAACTACAAGCACAATGCTGATTTTTGTTTGGCCACTGTCACACCAAGTAACACTACATAGGCACCAGGGGTGCCTCAGGGAGACTGAGGCTAAATCTGTCTGAATATTCAATGGGAGCACGTTTTACAGACAGTGGCACAAATACAGAATTTAACTACTCAGAGTAAAACCTGAGGGAAAGGTCTGATTAATTTTCAGAAGAAAATACACAATCATTGAACGAATAATCTTCCCTCTCCCTCTATCACTTTTTATGTACCAACAATGTTCCAGGAATCATGTTGGCCCCTAGAGTTGCACAGAAGAGAGGGGGGAGTGGGGAAGGGTCTACTGAGCAGTGCACAGGGACTAGAAGTTGCTGGGCCCTTCTGATTTCATCATTCTGTGGCCAGAGTAGCAAAATGAGAAAGAAAACCTAGAGATTTAGTGTCTGGCTCCAGGCCACTTCCTAGCAAGCAGCAGAGCGTGGATTCTACATAAACCCATGTTCCATGAAGAAGTCTAAGACATTGCCTCTGTTCCACAACATCTCAACTTGTAGCTTTGGCCAGGCACTCAGTGGGAGCCATGGGCACAAAGACTTTTTCACCTGTAACGAGGCAGCAAGTACACTCATTTTCCTTAACTTGCATCTTAGAGTAGAGGGGGGAGCATAGAAGAACGGAGGGAACCAGCAGCTCAAAGAAAGCCATATGTAAACCAAACAACAAAATAAATAAAATCACAAAAACACACAAAGGGACAGTGAACCCTGATGGTGATGACATTTACTTAGTCTGGAAAACCATCAATTAAGTTTTGAAAACCACCAGTGTACAATGTCCAGCCTTGCCTGTACTTGATGAACAGCAATAACCAATAAAACATACTATTTTAGGAGCAAATGAAAATATGACTATGACATGTCCAGGCCATGCCTCACATACAACTCAACTCTTCAGAGTGCCCTGCATCCTCCTCAGTCTCAGCCCATCCCTGTGACACTGCATTAGAACCCCAGGCCGCTTTCAACCTAGTGGTGGGCTTCCTGAAGATGCTTTAGACCCACAGGAAGAGAGCCCTGGCCAAAAGATTAGAAAGTAAGCACCAAAAATGGCACTTTAACAGAGGCCAGGTGAGCTACTTGGAAATCAGGGAACAGACCAAACTTGGAAGAGTTTTTCTTCTTTTTCTTAATTCATTTATTTAGGTCCCACGCGCTCAGTGGTCGAGTGCCCCTGAGTTCAATCCCTGGTACCCAAAAAACAGAAACAAATAAATGTTAGCTTTGCCACTGGCTCTGTGACTTTAGGCAAACTATTTTGCTAAATCTCAGTTTGTTTTTTTTGGTACTGGGGATTGAACTCAGGGGTACTTGACCACTGAGCCACATCCCCAGCCCTATTTTGTGTTTTATGTAGAGACAGGGTCTCACTGAGTTGCTTAGTGCCTTGCCATTGCTGAGGCTTGCTTTGAACTCGCAATTCTCCTATCTCAGACTCCCTAAGTGCTAGGATTACGAGTGTGAGCCACTGTGCCCGGCTTAAATCTCAGTTTTCTCAGCCTCAAAAAGGGAGAATAGAGAACCCATTTTGCAGGACTACTTAGCATGAAGCAGGATCTGTTGATAAGTCCTGTTATTAGTTAACGTGCAATTAGCAACAGCTGACTGAAAAGGGAAGTGGGTAGACAGATCACCAAGAAGCAGCTCCTTGGAAAGAGAAGCAAAGGTCCAAGAGCTCAGGACAGATTTTTGCCTAAAAGACTTTAATAGCTACATAATAACACTAGGAAGTGCATTCGTCTGTTAAACTAGAAGACAGGCTCTGACTCGCCAAGAGCTCAGGAAAGAGAACAAGCTGGAGAGCAGAAGTATGAATTTACTCTGTGAGACAGGATGAAAGAGGGCAGTGAGACAGGAAACAACAGAGAACTTGGCCATCTGTTGGGAACCCACAGAAACATGAATCCGGAACTCAAGTGAGGGGTAGAGAGTTTGCAAGCTGTACTGGGCAGGGCAGGACAGACTGGCTCTGAGTGTCTTCAGCCCTAACAGAAGGGGAAGAAGCGGGTAGTTCTTCAAACTTTTCAACTTTATAACATTCCTTCACTTTATAAAGATTTTTAAAAGGTAAAATATTGCAAGATATCCCAAAATAATGAATCAAGAAATGGCAATGATATTAATTCAGGAAAAAAGTAGCCACTGAGCCAGGCGCGGTGGCACAAGCCTGTAATCCCAGCACTTTGGGAGGCTGAGACAGTAGAATCGCCAGTTGAAAGCCAGCCTCAGCAATGGTGAGGCGCTACGCAACTCAGTGAGACCCTGTCTCTACATAAAACACAAAATAGGGCTGGGGATGTGGCTCAGTCGTCGAGTACCCGAGTTCAATCTCCAGTACCAAAAAAAAAAAAAAAGTAGCCACTGGCCTAGGCTGCTTTCCCAGACCAGACACTTAACAGCTACACCACTTACTTGTTTGACTTAAGACCATGCGGATTCAAGTTGTCATAATTTTCAAGTCTCTGTGAAAGCTAAGTTTACACTAGAGGTCTTTAAATGAAATTATGGATAATTAATCACTTAGCCAGTTAGCACAGGTATAACCTCATTTCTTAGAGTCACAATCCTTCCTCCTACCTTTGTTCGTGATCCAATCACAGAACAAAAGAACGCGGGGCAGCAAGGGCTGCAGCTGGTGTTCTTGAGGGGAGGGGCGGCTCAGAACTCAGCAAGTGGATCTGCTAAGAGGACTGTAGCTGGGACACAGGCGTGTAACTCTGGTCACAGAAAAGCTACTGGCAGGTTCATGGATCCACTGTGTATGTGCTTTTCTGAAAGACACTATCAGCTGAGAAAGACCTATATCTGGCCACCAGTGCAAATGGTTCAGGGTCACAAGTAGAAACTAAAACATATTTTTATTTACTTATAGCATCCTCACCATCTTGAGAACAGAACCAAATATGTAACATGACATGGACACAGCCTAGAGTGTGACAGCAAAACCACAGCTGTGTCGTCCCCTGTAGGAACTAGCGGACTGCTGACAAATGCTGGCTTGATCTGGATAGTATAAAATAAAGGTTTTGACCAGACTCCTTCACATAGTTAAATTTTAAAAAACAAAAACAATATATAGAAAACCTAAGTCAAGACCAGCTTCACCAGGATTAAGAAACATTCACAGGAACTGCTTTACACCCTACCTTGTGAAACTCACATGCAGAACTAAGTGCTCGCAACTAAGTGCTCGCAATCCATGGGCTCAGCAGCCTCAATTTTGGTGGTTTCTGACAAGGGATTTTAAGGTAGTGAAAACAAGATCACATTTAATCTTTGCAAAGGTGATGACAAAGTCATGGAAAGATGACCAAAGTGGCAAATACCAAAGCGGCTGAAGGCACCCGAGCTGAGAAAATTTCTGCGTGACTGGTCTTTTACCTGGGAATTTTAGCCAAGAACAGAGGTAAGAAATAAGCAGAAAGCCTCTGGGCAAGGAAAACAGTGTTCCCAAGCAATGGCCTTGGAGAGCCAATAAGTTCCTCACTCTGAATCATGGAAACCTAGCCACTTCATGATTCTGGTTTTCCCAAATGAGTAAGAGATCTCAAAAGAACAAATTAAAAAGACATGTATGATTTCAGAGCAGAGGAGCAGAAGACTGCTTAATGATGAAAACACAAAAATCTGGAAAACTATTATGCAAACCAAAGATCTCAATCTCTAACAATCATATGTAATTGTGTGTAATGTCCACTAGCAACGATCACTCAGAGGCATCAAGAAAGGTAGATCTGACCTGAGACTAAATGAAAAACACTACACCTCATTTCTGAAGGAGAAAAGAGGCAAGGAAGGTGACAGGGAAAGAAAGAGCTATCTTCCTAAAATGCTTGGGCAGCTAGGACACTGCTCAACACTGTGGGCAGGGAGAGGACAAGCCAACTAAGAGACAGGGAAGTGGGGGACTGACAGTATTGTCATCTAAGAATTCCAGCAAATGGCCAAGAAGGGGCAAAAACCATGGAGTCTTCTGGAGGAGAGGGCTGGCCAGGATACTACAGAATGAGAGGCCTGCAGAGCAAGGCTATGGGGAAGGAAACAATTAGTAAAAAGCTATGGGGTGAAGGGCAGCATGAGCTTATCCCAGGGCAGCTTAAAGATCAAGTTGACAAATACGTAAGACCTTGACCATAAAGCCACCAAGAAACAATACCCTGCTAGGCATGTGGCACACACCTGTAATCCCAGTGACTCAGGAGACTGGGGCAGGAGGATCACAGGTTGGAGGCTACCCTCAGCAACTTAGTGAGACCCTAAGCAACTTAGTGAAACCCTGTGACAAAATAAAAAATAAAAATGGAGGCTGGGGATGTAGCTCAGTGGAAAAGTGCCCCTGGGTTCAATACTTAGCACAAGAAAAGAAAAAAGAAAAAGAATCAATGCTCTTACTTTATCAGGCCCAGGCTAGGACTAAGGCAGGCAAGACTAGAGCTTCAATGACTAGGGTGGGGGCACAGAGAAAGGAAACACTGGGTAATCTTGGAGGTCAGAATAAATCTGTTCATATGACAATTTCATCTAAATAAATGTTCTTTGCATTGAAAAAGTAAAATTTTAAACCAGGGATTGAACTCAGGGGCACCTAACTACTGAGCCACATCCTCAGCCCTTTTTATTTTGAGACAGAATCTCACTAAGTTGCTGAGGGTACCTGAACTCACAATCCTCCTGTCTTAGCTTCCCAAGCTGCTGGGATTCCAGGTGTGCCACCACACCCAGCTTCCTTATGTTATTTTATAAATCAAATGTCCTCATTTTACAGAAACATCACATTCGCTAATAGAAATATTTTTTATTCTCAGTATTAGAAAGTCTACACTTATATCTGAATAAAGTACATTATTAAAAAATATTCAAAATAAGTATAAGCTGCGAATCCTTAACCTGTAAATCCAAAATCCCAAATGCTCTGAAATCTGAACTTTTTGATAAAGGATGTCCATCCTAGGCTATCATTTTTCAGTAGTACTCTATACAACATTAATTGTAACTGTAGTAGGCCAAGAGCACCAGGAAACATCCACACCAAATTTCCTAAAACCTATGAACGTGGTCTCACTTGCAAAGAGGGTCCCTGCAGATGTGATTAACAACCAAGAGAGACTAAGGCAGGAGGATCACAAGTTTGAGGCCATACTCAGCAACTTAGTGAGAACCTATCTCAAAATTTAAAAATATAAAATTTAAAAATTAAAAAAAGAGCCGGGCAGCGGCACAAGCCTGTAATCCCAGCACTTAGGGAAGCTGAGACAGGAGAATCCCGAGTTAAAAGCCAGCCTCAGCAACAGCGAGGCACGAAGCAACTCAGTGAGACCCTGCGTCTACATAAAACACAAAATAGGGCTGGGGATGTGGCTCAGTGGTCGAGTGCCCCTGAGTTCAATCTCCAGTATCAAAAAAAAAAATTAAAAAAGGAATCATGAGCCAGGCACGGCAGTGCACATCTATAATCCCAGCAGCTCAGGAGGCTGAGGCAGGAGGATTGTAAGTTCAAGGCCAGCCTTAGCAATTTATCAAGGTCCTAAGTAACTTAGCAAAACCCTACCCCCAAATAAAAAAGCACCCTTGGGTTAAATTCCCAATACCAAAAAATTTTTAAAAATTAAAAATTCATGAAATAAGGAGATTACTGTAGATAATCGAGGCAGGCCTCAAATACAATGCTACATGTTCACAAAAGAAAGGCAGTGGAGAAACACACACAGAGAAGGCAAAGTGAGGACTAGCAAAGAGAGAAATGAGGCTGCAAGTCAAAGGCTCCCAGCAGCACCGAGGGCCGGCAGAGGTGAGGAATGGGCTCTCCACTAGAGTGTGGTCCTGCTGAGGCTTCCTATTCCTGGCCTCCAGAACCATGAGACAACAAATTTGCTATTTTCAGCCACCAGGTTGGTGGTAATTTGCTACAGCAGTCACAAGAAACTAATACACCAACCTTCAAACTTTGGGGGTAAAAAAACACTTAGGAGAATTATAAAAAAGCACTCTGAAGTATACGTCAAGAGAACATAAGAAACATGTACTACCACAGATACGATGCATGCTAGCCTTTCACGTACACGTGAGAGTGCACATTGGTGCATGCACTCTGAGACTCGTGGCTTGGTTGGCTCTAACATGAGGCAGACGCTCAAGTCATCAGCACCTTCATCACATATAGTCCCACATGGTCTGCAGCAAAGAGCAAGAACTCACATGTGTTTATTACTGAAAAAAATAAATTACGAATGGGTTTTCCCAAGACTCTCTTTCAACAGGCGTTTTGTTGTTGTCGTTTGTTTCTGGTAATGGGGATTAAACCATGATCCTCAAACACTGAGCCCCAGCCCCGGCCCTTTTTTTTTTTTTGGTACTGGGGATTGAACTCGGGCACTGGACCACTGAGCCACATCCCCAGCCCTATTTTGTGTTTTATGTAGAGACAGGGTCTCACTGAGTTGCTTAGCGCCTCGCCACTGCTGAGGCTGGCTTTGAACTCGCGATTCTCCTGTCTCAGCCTCCCTAAGTGCTGGGATTACAGGCTTGAGCCACCGCGCCCGGCTCTCAGCCCTTTTTATAGTTTTTATTTTGAGACAGGGTCTCACTAAGTTGCCAAGGCTGGCTCTGAACTCGCGATCTTCCTCCCTCACCCTCCTGAACTGCTGGAATTACAGGTATGTGCCAGCATGTCCACCTCTTAAAGCCTCTTCTTAAATGCAGAAAGGATGATTCATCCCAATTTGCTAAATACTGTTATTAATGATTAATGCATGCTCAAAGATACTAAAATTTTATAATTTATATTAAATGCACATTTCTCAAAACATCAATCCTTAGCAAGATAAAGGATCCCCTGAAAAAGGTTCTTATATTAACAAATGAAATTTCTGACTTCTGCAAAACAAAAATGAAAGAATCACATTTCTCAGTCCCTGCTGAGAGTCAAGAAGACAGGACAGAGACACAGGGGCATGCATGAAGCATGAAATTTCGAACTGGCTGAAGAGCAAATCCTCCAAACTTGCAGATTAATCAAAACATTTCAAGAGGACTGCTATAAAGCCCTGCCTGGCCTCAATTCTGTTCTGTAACTCAGGTTTAAATTATTATGTTTCTAATTATAAAACAAGTACATTTATTAATTTGTAGATGATACCACTACACTTGCTTCTTATAAATTATTGTGAAGATTAAATTAAATTAGTTCATTCATAAAAAGCACTTAAAGTTGTGTCTAGTATATAAGAACTCAATCAATAATAAAATTTAATTTTATTGTTGCTATTAATGGCATTAGGTAGCTAATAGTTGCAACTTCATAAGATGAAAACAACAGTGATAAACTTAAGGTCCTGTCCCTGGTTCAAAGTTCAGTAAAAAAGCTCAGGGTAGGAAAGAAGTAGCTTAGCAAAGGCAAAAATACAAAGAAAAACACAACAAATAACATGAGACTAAAATAAGACCAAAAAGAATGCAGAGTGCACAGTGGCATGAGCTGAGGCTGTACTCAGAGGAAGAACTGAGGGTGGCCGCCAGCACCTCCTGGCACCTCGCACTGCTCAGACCTAGGAGCACTGCTCTGGTTGAAGGGGCCACGCTTTAGAAGACATACAGCAAGGCTGACCAGAGGGAGAAACAAAGTGGTTATACATATAAATGGCTACTACCACAATGTCAGAAGAAACTTAAAGACTCCACCCTTAGAAAAAGAAACCAGTCATCAAAGGCTAATATTATACGATACCATTTATGTGAAATCTCCAGAATAGGCAGATTCAGAGACAGAAAGTAGACCAGTGATTGGTTGCACAAATCTTGAACATACTAAAAGCCATAAAATTGAGCACTTTAAATGGGTAAATTAGATAGAATTTGAATTATATCCCAATAAAGCTGTTAAATGACAAAGAAAAGAAAAAAAATGACTGAAGAATTTTTTTTGGCGGGGGGCGGGGGGGTGGGGGAGGTCTGGGATTGAACTCAGGGGCACTCAATCACAGAGCCACATCCCCAGCCCTATTTTGTGTTTTATGTAGAGACAGGGTCTCACTGAGTTGCTTAGTGCCTCGCCGTTGCTGAGGCTAGCTTTGAACTCGTGATTCTCCTGTCTCAGCCTCCCTAAGTGCTGGGATTATAGGTGTGCGCCACCATGTCAGCTCTGGCTGAAGAATCTTGACAGGGGCTCATAAGGAAAAGCAGACCCCCACCTGTGGAGGGCTGTGCTAGGAGCAGAACAACATCACCAGAAGTTGTAATACAAGTGGCCTTTATCTCCCATCCATGCCAGAGAAACCAAATAATGCTCTCCATCATCTCAGGGAAAGAAGAGAGCAGGGCTTAAAGTTCAACTTCAAGCAAAGCTATAGTCCACTTGAAAAGGAACCAAATATTAAAATTTGAAAGCCATATTCGTCCAAAAAGACCAAAAGAAATAAATCAAGTGCTTTCTTACCAATTGCCACCTGAAACTTGAGAATAAAAGGGAGTTTACAAAGTTCTTATCCCAAAGAAAGTAACATTGGCAAAATTTCTTAACACTTAATTTTCAAAATCAAAGCTCAAAATGTTTCCAATTGGTCAAAGCACAATAAATAAAAGTTGAAATTTTTATATTATTATGTTAATAATCAGTTGAAAAGGTATTGGTTTTACCAGAAAACCTAAACTGCATGGTGTCTGCATCTCCACTAAATGCACTAATTAACAGCACAGCATGCAGGAGACTCCAATACACGGTTATTACATAAATAGAACACTAACAGCAGAACTTGTCAAGACTGATTTATATGAGGTGCAGCTCTGAAGTTTATTGGATTTCCATAATAAGAAATCATGAAGCATATCAACTTTTTCCATTCTTTTCAACAACAAATCAAAAACCCTGAAAAAAACCCCATCCTTCCTTAAACCAAGTCAGCAAACATTAAACATTTAATGTTAATTCATCTGAATGGAGAATACTCAAAAAGGAAAAACATAGCTAAAGAGTGTGTGCATGTGGAATGAACATCAGAAGGTTCCTTACCACAACTTCTTCACAAAAGAGAACCCAGCAATGCCTAACTTGGGAGTTTAGAAATACATGACATATCCATTTATGTCACAAGCAATGAAGAGCTAATCCAGTCTAGAGGCCTTGGTGACTTTCACTAAAGATGAACAAACAGCTAGCTGGGCGCAGTAGCACATATCTATAATCCCAGAGACTCTGGAGGCTGAGGAAGGACGGTTGCGAGTTCAAAGCCAGCTTCAGCAATTTAAGGAGGCACTAAGCATCTCAGTGAAATCCTGTCTCTAAATAAAGTATAAAACTGGGTTGGGAATGTGATTCAGTGATTAAGTGTCCCTGAGTTCAATCCCCAGTAACACCCTCAAATCAAAAAACAAGGGTGGGAATGCTGAGGATGTGGTTCGGTGGTTAAGCACCCCTGGGTTCCATCTCCAGTACCAAAACAATAAATAAAAGATGAACAAATAGGAAATCTATGACAGAAATCTACAGACTTACTATTTTTAGAATAAAACAAAGATGAAATTGATCCTTACAATATTCTCATCTGCATATTCTGTTACAGAAACCTCCTAACATCAAATTCTGGATGATCAGATATGATATGGACTGGAACCTTATTTATGGATTCCCCCTTTCAACAAACATTTAGTACCTTTCCACCATGACCCAGGTGTCAGTCATGGTAGGGCTCAGGAAACAAAGATGATTAATATCAATGGTTAACAAACAGTGGTATTTATAGGTCACAGATGAAAAACCATTAGTCTACTGGAAGACTTGAATTCTTTGTTGAAGCAGATGTGGGTGTGCATAAATAAATAAGCAAAGAGACACACACTCTGCTGAATATGTAAAAACCTTAATCCAAATATCTAACAACAGGCATCCATATTTCAGGGAATAAAGCTGTCTCCATCGAAGTAAACATCTTACAGCATGATTATAAATTTTACTTATACAAAATCAGTATGTGTGTGTGTGTGTGTGTGTGTGTGTGTGTATACAGTGTATTGGTGAGAAAAGGTAAATATAAAAATGATAATATATTACTAAGAAAAAGAAGTCAAAAGAAATTTAATCTTATCAAGAAATGAAACAGATGCCTGAGCCCCAAGGAGGAAAGCCAGCATCAGGGTAGTAGGAGTAAGTCAGCATGGTTTTTCTGGAAAAACCACACAACAGGGCTTTTATTTCTGCTATAGTTTCTAAGCATGAATATAAAGGTCTGTATTGTAAACAGAAAAAAAGATTGTAAATAACCCCATGAGGATAAAACTGGCCATCTCTGTAGGATGCGTAGCATCATGTTTACAAATCATGCACGCTAACAGTGCATGGGGAGTGTCTACCAAATGCACACACAGACATTTCAGACAAGATCTGGGGAAACACTACAGCCTCTTCTATTTTAATATATTTAACATAACACATCAAAATATAAATAATTTGACCTCTACAGTTATCACAATTTAAAATATTGAAGTGGGGTTGGGGTGTGTCTCAGTGGCAAAGCACTTACCTCACATGCCCAAAGCCCGGGTCTGATCACCAGTTTTAAAAAAAAAAACTTAAAGTACTATAAAACATCATATTATTATACACATAAAGGGATATACCCATTATCACTAAAAATACCTTCATCTTCCAATAAGAAAAGAAGACATTTCTTATATCTTCTTTCTCTACAGTAGTATAAAATTGTTATGTAAAAAGTAAAAAGATAAGAAACACATGTTAACATATATGAGCAAAGAAAAACTGTCCTGAACTATTCTGCAAGTTCTCCACGTGGACCAAAAATAACAAATCATGTGGTCATGAAAGTAAGGTATTAGCCGGGCGCGGTGGCTCACGCTTGTAATCCCAGCACTTAGGGAGGCTGAGACAGGAGAATCGCGAGTTCAAAGCCAGCCTCAGCAACGGCGAGGCACGAAGCAACTCAGTGAGACCCTGTCTCTACATAAAACACAAAATAGGGCTGGGGATGTGGCTCAGTGGTCGAGTGCCCCTGAGTTCAATCCCCAGTACC
>CM053400.1:5092652-5245192 GCA_028644305.1 Xerus rutilus
GGCAGGTAGCATATACAGTGTGGATACACTGACAAGGAGAAAATTCCTAAGTTGGTGGATGGAGTGGGACAACAAAAGAACATAACTCAGAATGACAAACAATTTCCAACTTATGAATTGTTTACTTCTGGAATATTATATGTAATATTCTCAGACTACAGTTGTTCATGGATAACTGAAACCACAAAGATACAAACCACTGATAACACAGAAACTACGATATAAATTGGTGTCTCCTTGTTTTCCAATGAAAGCAATTATATTAAAAATGTGTACATGTAGGGCTGGGGTTGTGGCTCAGCAGGACAGTGCTTACCAGAAATGCGTGAGGCACTGGGTTCAATCTTCAGCACCACATAAAAATAAACAAAATGAAGGTACTGTGTCCATCTACAACTAAATACACATACACACACATTTTAAAAAATGTGTACATGTGGCTTAAGGTGTTTTTTTAAGGGGGGTGGGGTGCCGAGGATTAAACTCAGGGGTACTCGACCACTGAGCCACATCCCCAGGCCTATTTTGTGTTTTATGTAGAGACAGGGTCTCACTGAGTTGCTTAGTGCCTCGCCATTGCTGAGGCTGGCTTTGAACTCGCGATTCTCCTGTCTCAGCCTCCCTAAGTGCTGAGATTACAGGCCTGTGCCACCGCGCCCGGCTAATTTTTTTCTTTTTGTGATGATGGGGATTGAACCCAGAGCCTTGCACATGCTAGGTAAGCATTCTACCACTGAGCCAAATCCTCAGCCCCTGCTTAAGCTTTATATTACTTGTAAACCATCAGCATTAGATTAAAATAAACAAATCACTCCCAATAAAAGTTAAAGCATCTCTGACTGACATAAAAAGCAGAGAACTTTGTGTACAACTGAAGTACACAAGAGATGCATTTTAAATACAAAGGAAAAAAAATAAGATTTGAAGTAAACAAAAAAAATTCAAATAAACAATAATTTAAATAATTTAAAATAAACAAGAATACCACAAAAACAAGCATAAGCAAACTGGAGTGGCTGTGTTATCACCAGATGTGAAGAAAGATGTACAATGGCCCGGTGCAGTGGCACACACCTGTAATCCCAGCACTCTGGGAGGCTGAGACAGGAGAACTGCGCGTTCAAAGCCAGCCTCAGCAACAGTGAGGTGCTAAGCAACTCAGTGAGACCCTGTCTCTACATAAAACACAAAATAGGGCTGGGGATGTGGCTAAATGGTTGAGTATCCAACTACTGAGTTCAATCCTCAAAACAAAACAAAAAAAAAAGTACAAATGTTCATGTGTCTAATAACACAACTTCGAAAATGCATGAAGTTGGGCACAGTGACATACACCACACACCTGTAACTCCAACAGCTCAGGCTGAGACAGGAGGATTGTAAATTTGAGGCCAGCCCCAACAACTAAGCAAGAGTCTGTCTCAAAATAAAAAATAGAAAGGGCTGGAGATATAGTCCAGTGGTTAAGCACCCTTGGGTTCAATGCACAGTACTAAAAAAGAAAAAAAACAGTACGTAGCAAAAATGAACAGAACCAAAAGGAGAAACGACCAAGGTTTTAATACATTTCTTTCAGTAACTGAGAATACAACTAGATAAAAACTATATAAAAATTGTAGTATTATATAGAAGATCTGAATATCCCTTTTTAAAAACAATATAGCCATACACCCAATAACTGCCAAGTAGAAATCATTATAAGTCTACATGAAACATGAACCTAGATAAATTATACGCCAACCAAGAAAAAATCTTCAGTACATTTGAAAAGGCTGAAACCATGTGGAGCACTCTCTGACTACTACAAAAATAAATTAGAGCCAGGCGTAGTGGCACAAGCCTGTAGGCTGAGGCAAGAGAATCTCAAGTTCAAGGTCAGCCTCAGCAACTTAGTGAGGCCCTAATGCAATGTAGCAAGACCTTATCTCAAAATAAATTAAACAATTTAATTCTAAACAATACATGGGTCAAAGAAAAAAATTCCCCAAAATCTGAAAAATGTTTTAAAAAGAAAGATAAATAATTCAAAATTTCACATAAAATGAATTATTAAGATCCCACTTTAGGAAGCTAGGGGGGAAAAAAATCAAACCCCTAAACAGGCAGAAATATCTTTTGGGGTGGAGGGGGGACACGACCAGAGACTGAACCCAGGGATGCTTTACCACTGAGCCACATCTCCAGTCCTATTCATTTTATATTTTGAGACAGAGTCTTGCTAAGTTGCTACAGCTGGGTTTGAACTTGTGATCCTCCTTCCTCAGCCTCCCAAGTCACTAGAATTTTAGGTGTATACCATGACGTCTGGCTAGAAACAACATTAATAAAGAGAAAAACAATGAAATCTAACTCTAGCTGCCTCAACAGATCACTAACATTGATAAACTTCTACTGAGATTGGTCAAGAAGAAATAAATTCAGAATTTTAGGAATGAGAGAAGGGTCGACATTGAGAGACTATAGACACAGGCCTATATCTACATGTAACTTAAAGAAACTATCCATAAAGAAATATTTAGACACCAATGTACTGTGAATTCTAGTAAACATTTAGCACCAAAACAAAACAAAACCATTAAAACTTTACAAACTCTTTAAGAAAACAGAGTAAAACAAAATATTAGGCAATTAATTTTTGAAGGTACTGTCAGGTATCAAAACCAGGGGCCGGAGTTGTGGCTCAGTGAGGGCTGGGGTTGTGGCTCAGTGGTAGAGCACTTGCCTTGCATGTGTGAGGCCCTGAGTTCGATTCTCAGCACCACATATAAATAAATGAATAAAATAAAGGTCCATCAACAACTAAAACAATATTTAAAAACAACAACAACAACAAAAAAAAAACAGGTAGGTCGGTAGGGGTGTGTGTATGATAATGGAGATGTATATATATTTGGGTGAGGGTACTGTAGATTGAACCCAGGGGCACTTTACCACTGAGCCACATCCCCAGCCCTTTTATTTATCTATTTTTTTGAGACAGGGTCTCACTAAGTTCCTTAGGGCCTTGCTAAATTGCTGAGGATGGCCTTCAACTTGTGATCCTCCTCCCTCAGCCTCCTAAATAGCTGGGATTACAGGTACGCACCATTGCACCCAGCTACAAACAGTTGATTTTGAAAATAAAGTTGTCAATTAAATAAGAAAATTAATCTGTTCAAGAAATGTTGGTCCAATAACTTGCATCTAGATGGAAAAGAAAAAACTTTCAGCCCCACCTAAGCATCACATTTAAAATTAATTTAAAATATAAAACCCAAAATTTCTAAAAGCAAACACAGAAACAATCTCTGCAGTCCTAATCAGAGATACTTCCAAACACACACACACACACACACACACACACACACACACACACACAAATCCCAATGATTTATTGCACTTGAGCAAAATTAAATATTAAGGACACCATTAAAGGAAAAAAGAGCATTATATGGAAAAAATATTCATAATACATCAAAGAGTATCAAAGAACTTCTATCTTGAAGACAAAAAGAACTCTTACAACCAAACTATAAAGGACAAATAGTCTTAATTTTTAAAATTGGACAAAAAATTTAAACAGATACATTACAAATAATATATACAAATGAGTGATAACACTTGAAAGTATGTTCAAGGGGCTGAGATTGTAGCTCAGTGGTAGAGCGCTTGCCTCGCAAGCGTGAGGCCCTGGGTTCGATCCTCAGCACCACATATAAAGCAATAAAATAAAGACATTGTGTTCATCAACAACTAAAAAAAATTTAAAAAAAAAAAAAGAAAGTATGTTCAACATCACTAGTGATCAAGAAATTCAAATGAAACCTTCTATGATCTATCACTACATACCCACTAAAATGGCTAAAATTAAAGGAACTGACACTACCACTTCTTGGTTAAGATGCTGGAGAAACGAAATTCCAGTACATTGCATATGGAAGCAAAAACGGTTGCAATCACCGTGGAAACCTGTTGAGTGCTTTCTTGAAAAACCGTCTTCTCAGAAGCCGCCACCCCTCTCAATATTAGAGAAATGAAACAAATCCACGCAAAGACTTGTACAACAATGTTCATAAAAGTTTTTCCTAATTGCCAAAAGCTTGGAAACACCAGAAATGTCCATCAGCAGGTGGATGGGCAAAAAAAAAAGAAAAAAAAAATTAGGAAAACACATATCCATTCAATGGAATTCAATAAAAAGGAATGAATTATTCACAAATGAAACAACATAAATGGATATCAAAATTATTCTGCTAAAGGCTGGGGTTGTGGCTCAGTGGTGGAGCACTTGCCTAGCATGTGTGAGGCACTAGGTTCAATTCTCAGCACCACATATAAATAAATGAATAAAACAAAGGTTCATTAACATCTAAAAATATTTAAAATATTATTCTGCTGAAAGAAGTCACATCCAAAAGATGACACACAATATGATTCCATTACATAGAATTCTAGGAACTGCCAACTTTTCCACAGTGACAGACGACATGTGAGTGGTCGCCTGGGGCAGGAAGCAGAAGTGGGTGATAAAAGGCAAGAGTCAAATTTGAGGCTGCTGGGAATGCTTTGTCCCCTGACTACCACAGGTATATACAACTGAAAAAAAAAAAAAAAACTCACCCGAATTATAGATTAAAATAGAAGAGTTTACACTACATAAATTACACCCATTAAGTTGTTTTGAAAGTTACATATTAAAAACCTCATTTATGAGGGCTGAAAGAAAAAGAATCAAAATACATAATCCAAGCGTTTACACTTAAAAATAGGTCCATATAAATGTCAAAAAGAACTGACAGTTCAGCCAGGCAAAGCGGCTATAATTTCAGTGATTCGGGAGGCTGAGGCAAGAGGACTCCAAGTTTAAGGCCAGCTTCAGCAACTCAGCAATAGAAGTAAAATATAAAAAGTAAAAAAACAAAAGGTCAAGGGATGTGGTTCAGTGGTAGAGCACATCTGTGATCAATCCCCAGTACCAAACAAACACACACACCAAACTATTTTTAAATGCATTTATATTTAAATAGTCTCAATGAGATGGATGATTAACTCTAATGTGGCCACACAGATTTCACACATAAGTTGCCTACCCACTCATGGGGTTAGTCTATGGTAGAAGGTAACTCTGCACGCGCGCTTCCACACCAGAGATTTGAAGCAAGGGGCACTGAACCACTGAGCCCAACCCCAACCCTTTTTCTTTCTTTCTTTTTATTTTGAGACAGGGTCTTACTAAGTTGCTGAGGCTGGCATTGAACTTGCGATCTTCCTGCCTCAGCCTCCCAAGCCACTGGGATTTCAGCAGTGTGCCACCACACCCAGCTACCTTGTTTTAAATCTGTGCTATGCTTCAAGAAAACATAGCCCTCATACAATGTATATGTCTTTTTTTTTTTTTAGTATTTTTTTACTTGTTGATGGACACAATGTCTTTATTTTATTGCTTTGTATGTGGTGCTGAGGATCGAACCCAGGGCCTCACGCATGCGAGGCAAGCGCTCTACCGCTGAGCTACAATCCCAGCCCCTGTATATATCTTTTAAATTTATTACTTAATACAACTCAAACCTTCTACTATTCTAAGGTAATCAAAACAAACACCAAGGGTGGAGGTGTGGCTCAGTGGTAAACTCTAGCCTAGCATGCATGAGGCCCTCATGCAATCCCTAGCTTTGCAAAAACAAAAAATAAATAAATAAATAAAAACTTATTGCCTAACACAGTGGTGCATGCCCATAATCCCAGCAACTCAGAAGGATCACAAGTTCGAGGCCAACCTCATCAATTTAGCAACACAGTGTCTCAAAAAAGAAAAAGGAGCCAGGCATAGTAGCACATGCCTGTAATCCCAGCACTTTGGAAGGCTGAGACAGGAGAATCGCGAGTTCAAAGCCAGCCTCAGCAACAGCAAGGCGCTAAGCAACTCAGTGAGACCCTGTCTCTACATAAAACACAAAATAGGGCTGGGGATGTGGCTCAGTGGTCAAGTGCTCCTGAGTTCAATCCCCAGCAACCCCCCCCCACACACACACACACAAAAAGAAAAAAGGTTGAGCAACATGGCTTAGTGGTAAAGTATTCCTGGTTCAATCCACGGAACCAAAACAAGGAAACAAACATTAACTTCTCGTAATATTTTTTTCGTTCACTTTATTTTTTTTCCATTAATAGACTTAATGAAGATAAAGCAATACTAAGCTCTTTTGCAACTGTCACAAAAAAATTGGTACATCCTTCATTTCCTAAGCTGCCAATCATTGATCTGGCCAGTTCTGTGATTCTCTGATATACCACTTACCCAATGTTCCTACATTAACTGGGGATCCAATAATTCTACTGAATTCTAAAACTATCTACCTGAACTCAGTGTCAGATCCCTCAGTCTACACAACTGTCCTCATTTTAGACACCAGTTGCAAGACATCTAATACACTCATGTTGTTTTTTTTAAAATTAACACTAATTTTTTTTAACTTTACTTTTCATTAAGGAAGTATCTACAATCAAACTGTTAACCAGTAAAACAAGAAAGCACAAAAACTATAACCAGCACTTTTCCAATTGATCACAAAATAAACACACAGTGCACAGCCCTTCAGAGGCTAAATGCATCAGTTCTGCATAACACAAAGCACGGGGGACACTGTGGGCCAGGCAAGACAGGAAGACTGTCTGGTGATGGCAAGGCAGCTTCACGGAAATGAAAACTCACAAAATCAAAACCACTCTAAGAAATGCTAATGAGATCTTTGGAAAAAACCTGTCACAAAGGACCATGGATAAAAATAGCCAAAATTATTTCTGTATAGAATTATGCTCTATAGGATCCTTAGAGGTTTTGGATAAGAATAGGAATGAAGGGCCAAAAATAGACATTTAATTAAATACAGCAAAATCTTCATTACTCAAAACTCAACTCATCAGCATAGTCATGAAAGCAGAATTTTTTCATACAGTTTTTTTTCTTTGAGGTACTAGAGTCAGAACCCAGGTCCTCGCACATGCTAATACTGAGTTGCACCCCTGGCACTTGCCCACTTTTCTAAGTTGCTGAGGCTGGTCTTGGACTTGTAAATCTCTAGCCTCAGCCTCCTGAGCAGCTGGGATTATAGGCAGGTGTCACCACAACCAACTCATAAAACTTTTATACAAAATTCTCAACAGAAGAAAGTTTGTATCCAAGACTTTCTTTGAATGTGTACATGTTTAAGGGTTTGTGGCCTTTGTGAATTCATAGACATTTTGCATCTAACCCACCACAAGCACTGTTTGCAGTATCACCAATCTTTGAGTCTCATTCACCTCTTCTGTAAGATAACTTCAAAGGTCACTTCTGGCCCTGTTATTATATATGTTCAGGAAAAAAAAATTCTTTAAAAAGAAAAAGTAATTAAATCAATGAGAAAGTATACAAGTCTATTTTAAAGTACACAAATGTATTTTATGGAAATGTGAAAAAAACAAGGCAGTTATTTACAATACAACATATTCTCAGAAAGTTCACTCAACCTCCAAAATAACACAGGCTATTATAGGTTTATGTAATAACCCCCAAACTCTAATTAGACCAGGAATAAAATTAACTCTAATAGGCTTATTTCTGTATGTTTCCTCAATAGCAAGCTTTGTGGTATAAACTGTGCAGTAAAAGGATTCCCAGCCAGGCATGGTGGCACATGCCTAAAATCCCAAGGGCTCAAAAGGCTGAGGAAAGATGACTGCAAGATCAAAGACACCCCGAGCAACTTAGTGAGAACCTGTCTCAAAATAAAAATAAATATATAAATAGGGCTGAGGATGTGACGCAGTGGCTAAGTGTCCCGGGGTTAAATCCATGATACCAAGAAACAAATAAACAAACATATAAATCCCTAACCTGGGAAAGAGGGTTATTTCCTTTCCTATGCATGATCATTTTGGACATTAAGCATTTAAAAAGTCATTTGGGAGGCGCCGGAGCAGACTGACCCTGGCCCAAAGCATAGAGGACTAGACCTACCACACTGCACCCACCATCTACCAAAGCGTGGCTGCCCTGGCCTGCTTCTGACTAGAGACAACAGCTGGAACAGGGAACACCATCACCAGGTCCCTGCAGGCCTGGTTATACCAGAGGTGAGGTATTGGTAACCCACAGGGACACTACAAGATTATATACAAGATTATAGGGTAGAAACTCTAACACCTCAAACAGGCACTGCTAGAGAGGAAGACATAAGAACAACATGAAAAAACAAGGGAAGAAAAAGCCCCAATCAAACCAAGAGGCTACAACAATAGAATCAATTGACACCACAGTAGATGAAATGTCAGAGAAGAAGTTCAGAACAGACATAAAATGATCGCTGAAGCACAGAATAATATAAGAGAGCAATTACAGGCACCAATTGACCCATCCAACAAAGAGATTAGAGAGCAAATACAGGCAGCAATTGATCACTTCAACAAAGAGATAAGAGAGCAAATACAAAAGATTACTTCAAGAAAGAGACAGACACTGGTGCATGCTTGTAATCCCAGCACTTTGGGAGGCTGATGCAGGAGAAATCACAAGTTGAAAGCCAGCTTCAGCAATGGCAAGGAGCTAAGCAACTCAGTGAGACCCTATCTCTACATAAAACACAAAATAGGACTGGGGATGTGGCTCACTGTTTGAGTGCCCCTGAGTTCAATCTCTGGTACCAAAAAGAAAGAAAAGAAAAAAGAAAAGGGGAAAGGGGAAAGGAAAGGAAAGAAAAAAGAAAAGAAAAGAGAAAAGAAAAAAAAGAAAAGAAAGAGACAGAGGGCTGGGGGTTGTGGCTCAGTGGTACAGCACTTGCCTAGCACATGTGAGGCACTGAGTTCAATTCTCTATACCGCATTAAAAAAAATAAATAAAATGAAGTATTAAAAAAGAAAGAAGGAAAGAGAGACTCTGAAGGAAAAACAAAACAAAAACAAAAAACAAAACAAAAACCAAGCAGAAACCCTTAAAATGAAGGAAACAATAAACCAAATGAAAAAATTTAATAGAGGGGCTAGGGTTATGGCGCACTGGTAGCGTGCTCGCCCAGCACGCGAGAGGCACTGGGTTCGATCCTCAGCACCACATAAAAATAAAATAAAGATATTGTGTCCACCTACAACTAAAAAATAAAAAATAAAAAAAAATTTAAGAGAAAGCATCACCAACAGACTAGATCACTTGGAAGACAAAGTCTCAGACAATAAAGACAAAATATATAATCTTGAAAATAAACTTGACTACACAATGAAGATGGTAAAAAACCATGAACAGAATGTCCAAGAATTATGGGATAACATGAAAAGACCAAATCTAAGAATTATTGAGATAGAGAAAGTCACAGAGATACAAACCAAAGGAGTAACAAACTCTTCAATGAAATACCAGAAAATTTCCCAAACATGAAGAATGAATGGGAAAACCAAATGCAAGAGGCTTGCGGGACACCAAATGTACAAAACGGCAACAGATCCACACCAAGGCACATTATAATGAAAACGCCTAGCATACATAATAAGGATAGAATTTTAAAAGCCAAAAGAGAAAAAAGTTTCAGATTGCATACACAAGGGAACCAATTCAAATCTTAGCAGATTTCTCAACCCAGACCCTTAAAAGCCAGGAGATCCTGGAATATCATATGTCTGAAAGAAAATGAATGCCAACCAAGAATCTTATATCTAGCCAAATTAAGCTTCAGATCTGATGACAAAATAAAAACCTTCCATGATCTTTTCTTTTCTTTTCTTTTTAACAAAAGTTAAAAGAATTTACAATGAGAAAGCCTGCACTACAGAACACTCTTGGCAAAATACTCCATGAGGAGGAAATGAAAAACAACAATGAAAATCAGCAAAAAGAGGAACTACACTAAAGGAAAAGCTGGTCAAAAGAGAAACCAAGTCAAGTTAAAAACCAAAACTAAACCAAAATGACCCAAAAAACAAACCATATTTCAACAATAACCCTGAATGTTAATGGCATAAACTCATCAATTAAAAGAAAAAGACTGGCAGATTGGATTTTAAAAAAAGACCCAACAATATATTGTCTTCAAGAGACTCATCTCATAGAAAAAGACATCCACAGACTGAAGGTGAAAGGGTAGGAAAAAACATACCACTCACATGGAGTGCGTAAACAAGCAGGGGTTTTCATCCTCATATCAGATAAAGTGGACTTGAAACCAAAGATAGCCAGAACGGATACAGAAGGACATTTCATACTGCTTAGGGAATCATACATTAATAAGACATAACAATCATAATAAATACTTATGTCCTGAAAAATGGAGCATCCACAAATATCAAACAAACCCTTCTCAACTTCAACAATCAAACAGAACACAATAATTCTGGGTAACTTTAACACACACCACTCACCATTGGACAGATCTTCCAAACAAAAATTAAACAAAGAAATCACAGGACTCAAAACTATAATCAATAATTTAGAATTAACAAACATATACAGAATATTTCATCCATCAACAAGTGAATATACTTTTTTCTCATCAGCACATGGATTCTTCTCTAAAACAGACCATGTTAGGCTACAAAGCAAGTCTTAGCAAATACAAAAAAATAGAGATACTACTCTGCATTTTGTTCCAATATCAGACCATATTGGAACGAAATTAGAAATCAATGATAAAATAAAAAATACAAGCTACTCAACACCTGGAGACTAAACAATATGCATGGATAACAGAAGACATCAGGGAGGAGATAAAAATATTCTTGGAGGTAAATGAGAACTCCAATACAACATACCAAACTCTCTGGGACACTATGAAGGCTGTGTTAAGAGGAAAGGTCATTGCACTGAGCTCATTCTTTAAAAGAATAAAAAGTCAACAAATAAATGACCTGATATTACATCTCAAAGCCCTGGGGGGGGAGAAAAAAAAACAAATCAACACCAAAAGAAGTAGAAGACAGGAAATAATTAAAAATCAAGGCTGAAATCAATGAAATTGAAACAAAAGAAACAATTCAAAGAATTGACAAAACAGTCAGGCACGGTGGTATGCCTGTAATCCCAGCACTCTGGAAGGCTGAGACAGGAGAATCACAAGTTCAAAGCCAGACTCAGCAATGGCAAGGTACTAAGTCAGTGAGACCCTGTCTCTACTTAAAACACAAAATAGGGCTGGGAGTGTGGCTCAGTGGTCAAGTACTTCTGAGTTCAATCCCCGGGGTACCAGAAAAATAAAAGAAAAGAGATCAATTACAAGCAAGGAAACAGAAGATACCATCAAGGGCTTACCAACCAAGAAAAGCCCAGGACCACATAGATTCTCAGCAGAGTTCTACGAGATCTTCAAAGAAGAATTAATACCAATACTCCTCGAATTATTCCTTAAAATAAAAAAGGAGGGAACCCTACCAAACTCATTCTATGGGATTAGTATAACCCTGATTCCAAAACCAAAGACACATCAAAGAAGACTTCACACCAATATTCCAGATGAACATAGATGCAAAAATTCTCAATAAAATTCTGGCAATCACATACAAAAACATATTAAAAAGATAGTGCACCATGATCAAGTGAGTTTTATCCCAGGGATACAAAGTTGGTTCAACATACGGACATCAGTGAATGTAATTTACCACATCACTAAACCGAAAGACAAGAATCATATGATTATCTTAATAGATGCTGAAAAAGGATTTGACAAAATACAGCACCTCTTCATGTTCAAAACACTAGAAAAACTAGGGATAGTAGAAACATATCTCAACATTGTAAAAGCTATGTTTGGAAAACTGAAGGCCGACATCATCCTAAATGGAGAAAAATTGGAAGCATTCCCTCTAAAAACGAGAACAAGACAGAGGTGTCCTCTTCCACCACTTCTATTCAACATAGTTCTTGAAACTCCAGCCAGAGCAATTAGACAGATGAAAGAAATTAAAGGGATATGAATAGGAAAAAGAAGAACTCAAGCTATCATTATTTGCCAATGTGCCAATGACATAATTCTTTACTTAAAGGATCCAAAAAATCCCACCAGAAAACTTGTAGAATTAATAAATGAATTCAGCAAAATAGGAGAATATAAAATCAATACCCATAAATCAAATGCATTTCTACATATCAGTGATAAATCCTCTGAAAGAGAAAGTAGGAAAACTACTTCATTCATAATAGCTTCATAAAAAAGAAAATACTTGGGAATCAATTTAACAAAAGAGGTGAAAGAACCTCTACAATGAAAACTACAGGAATAAAGAAACTGAAGATCTTAGATGAAGGAAAAATCTCCCATGCTCTTGGATAGGCAGAATCAATATTGTCGAAATAGCCATACTACCCAAAGCGCTATACAGATTCAATGCAATTCCAATTAAAATCCCAACATAATTCCTTATAGAAATAGAAAAGGCAATTATAAGATTCATTTGGAAAAATAAGAGACCCAGAATAGCCAGAGCAATCCTTAGCAAGAAGAGTAAAGTAGGAGGCATCACAATACTAGATCTTTATACTACAAGGCTATAGTAACAAAAACAGCATGGTATTGGCACCAAAATAGACATGTAGACCAATGGTACAGAATAAAAGACACAAAGACAAACCCACATAAATATAGTTATCTCATACCAGACAAAGGTGCCAAAAACATACACTGGAGAAAAGATAGCCTCTTCAACAAATGGTGCTGGGAAAACTGCAAATCCATATACAGCGAAATGAAACTAAATCTCTCTCTCTCACCATGCACAAAACTCAACTCAAAGTAAATCAAGGACCTAGGAATTAGACCAGAGACTCTGAGCCTAATACAGGAAAAAGTAGGTCTAAACCTTCATCACGTTGGATTAGGCCCTGACTTCCTTAAAAGACTCCTAAATCACAAGAAAAAAAGCAAGAATCAATAAATGGAATGGATTCAAAACAAAAAGCTTCTCCTCAACAAAAGAAACAATCAATGAGGTGATCAGAGAGCCTACATTTTGGGAGCAAATTTTTGTCACATGCATGACAAACAGAGCACCAGGATATAAAAAGAACTAAAACAAACTTAACACCAAAAAACAGACGACAAAGTTATATGGGTCAAATGGCGTCTGCAGGTATTAACAACCCAGTCAATAAATGGGCCAAGGAGTTGAACAGACACGTCTCAAAAGAAGATACACAATCGATCAGCAAATACATGAAAAAACATCCAGCATCTCTATCTATCAGAGAAATGCAAATCAAAACTAAGATTTCATTGCATGCCAGTCAGAATGGCAGTTATCAAGAATACAAACAACACTGTGGGGCTGGGATTTTGTGGCTCAGTGGTAGAGCGCTTGCCTCACATGCGTGAGGCACTGGGTTCAATACTCGGCACTACATAAAAAATAAATAAATAAAATATTGTGTCCATCTACAACTAAAAAAATATTAAAAAAAAAAAAACCCAACATTGTGTTGGCGAGGATGTGCGGGAAAAGGCACACTCAAAAGTTGCTGGTGGAACTGCAAATTGGTGCAATCCATCTGGAAAGCAGTATGGAGATTCCATAGAAAACCTGGAATGGAATCATCATTTGACCCAACTACCCCACTCCTGAGTCTATACCCAAAGGACTTAAAAACAGCATACTATAGTATAGTATAGTATAGTAACACTTCAATGTTTACAGCAGCTCAATTCACAATAGCTGCACTATGGAACCAACCTTGATGCCCTTCAATAGATGAATGGATAAAGAAACTGTGGTATATATGCACAATGTACTATTACTCAGTATTTAAAGAGAATAAAATTATGGCATCTGCAGGTAAATGTATGGAGTTAGAGAACATCATGCTAAGTGAAGTAAGCCAATCCAACAAAACCAAAGGCCAAGTGTTCTCTCTGATAAGTGGAAACCGATCCATTATGGGGAAGGGGACATGGGAAGAATAGAGGAACTCTGGTCAAAGGGGAGGGAAAGAAGGGAGAGGGGACATGAGGGCAGGAAAGATGGTGGAATGAGATGGACATCAGTTACATGTATTGTTGTTTTAACCCTGAACTAAATCCCAGGTACATGTATGACTGCATATGTGGTGACTATAAGTCATGTACAACCAGAGAAATGAAAAGTTGTGCTCCATTTGTATACAATGAATGAAAATGCATTCTGCTGTCATGTATATCTAAATCATCTGACCCTTCTAAGCCTTGGATTCATATTTAATTAGAGATAGGCCATATGAGCTCTAAAGTCCCTTCCGATTATAGTGACCGCTCAAGGAAAATTGGAAGGGGCTGGGCACGATGGCCCAAGCCTGTAATCACAGCACTTTGGGAGGCTGAGACAGGAGAATCACAAGTTCAAAGCCACCCTCAGCAATGGCGAGATGCTAAGCAACTCAGTGAGACCCTGTCTCTACATAAAACACAAAATAGGGCTGGGGATGTGGCTCAGTGGTCAAGTACCCCTGAGTTCAATCTCCAGTACCAAAAAAAAAAGGAAAAAGAGGAAGGGTTGGTAAATTACATTTAGTTTAATCCTTGGATGAACTGCTAAGCCTCATGTTTTTTTTTTAATATATTTGTTTTAGTTATAGATGAATACAATATCTTTGTTTTATTTTTATGTGGTGCTGAGGATCAAACCCAGTGCCTCACATGTGCGAGGCAAGCGCTCTGCTACTGAGCCACAACCCCAGCCCTAAGCCTCATGTTTAACGTCCCATGTAAACATACATAACCAGGCAGACTATCATATCAAACTTGATTACATAAATATTCATTATTACTAGCCAGCTATGGTGACACACACCTGTAATCCCAGCACTTTTGGAGGCTGAGATAGGAGAATCGCGAGTTCAAAGCCAGCCTCAGCAATGGCAAGGCACTAAGCAACTCAGTGAGACCCTGTCTCTAAATAAAACACAAAATAGGGCTGGGGTGTGGTTCAGTGGTCGAGTGCCCCTGAGTTCAGTCCCTGATACAAAAAAAAAAAATTCATCATTACTTATTTGGATTTGATGATTTCATATAGTCAGGGATAATTTCAGGTAACTTCAAGATACATTAATCTCCCTATAAGGCTTTTAGGATAGCCCTTAGGATATATTCTAAGGTCAAAAATAAAGTGTCCAAAAATAATAATGAACTGCTTTCAGCAATCGTATTGTTTATGGCACAAGGAGTACTACTGTTCTGAGCTGCTATGTAGACAGTACAGTATTAAAGCAGATGACTGACTATGGCGGCATATCATGCAAGAAACTGCATAAGCTCAGAAAGCTTAGACTCACTGATATCCGTTTACTTTCCATTTTTTAGTGGGGTGGTGGGGTGGAACTGGGGATTGAACTCAGGGTTGTTTTAACTCTGAGCTAAATCCCCAGCACTATTTTTATCTTGAGAGAAGGTCTTCCTAAATTGCCCAAGCTGGCCTTGAACTTGCTACCCTCCTACTTCAGCTTCCCAAATAGCTGGGATTATAGATCTGAGCCACTATTCCCTGCAGGGTTGTTATTTTTAAAACTTAACTGGTTTTATTATCATGTGAAGTTTTTAAATAGTCCCAAAGCCAACTTTTTGTAAAAAAGAACAAGTTGATCCAAGAAGCGCAGCTTCTGTACCCCTCCACTCACTTTCAAACACACGATTTCAGACACAGCAGAGGAGGTTAAATACATGGTGTCTACATTCACACCTAGTGTATGACCTTGGACTATAATTTAATCATATTCTTGTGTCCTCAAAGGTGCTAATAGAACCTACCACAAACAGATGCATGAGGATTAGATAAGATTATCTACACACAGGGCTCAGCTTCATGAGATTTCAGTATCAACCACTATTACCAGGATCTCATTTCAGGCTCATCACAATCCTGAGGTCACAGTGAAGAATAAAGTCTGGCAACTGGAACAACTTGAGCCCAAGGGCCAAGACCACAACTCACCTCCCTTTCCCAGCAGCACAACACTGCACGTGCTCTGGGATAACTGGCTTCTTCACACTCCATGATCATCACATCCTCCCTATAGCTAGTACAGGGGAAATGCACTATATTTCTACCCAGAGTGACTTCAAAGACTTACAGTGTTCAGGGCATTCAGGGTGGTATCATCACGAGATGCTGCAACACAGCCATCCTCAGTGGAGCCTCCATCACACATCCCTGCAAATGCAGCCATGCTCCTTGGGAAGAAAGGAAATTCTTTGCTTCATCAGCACATAGCAACACCACAGAGATCTTCAGAGTTCATGCTTAGCCCATTCCAAATTCCACTATCACATGCTTGATAACCTGCCTAACATACCTGTTATAACCCTTCACTCCCTCAGCAACAGAAATGTTACTTTGTTGGATTCATTTGTTGTTTCTTCCCCAGCTTTATTAGTACTAAGATTTCAGGTCTGAACACATGAATGATCTATTTGTCACAATACCCCACTACATTACAATCTTTTTTTATTACAACATTAGAATTAAACAAAGGAGTTAAAATCATTTTGACAAAAATCATACATGCAAGGAATTTGTTTACCATCACCATCCTCCAGCCACTCTCTCCCTCCTCCTCCAGGGATCTTCCTTTCACTTCTTTATTTGCTTGTTTCTTTGTTTTGGTACCAGGAATTGAACCTAGGCACACTTAACCACTGAGCCATAACCCCAGCACCCCCTCGCACACTTTTTTTTTTTTTGAGACAGAGTCTTACTAAGTTGCTGAGGCTGGTCTCAAACTTGTAATCCTCCTGTCTCTTTCTCCCAAGTCTGGTATTACAGGCATACTCCACCATGCCTGGCTTTATTTTTTTATTGTACTTTATATATATATATATATATGTAAAATTTCCTTTGGTACAATTATATATGCATATAACATGATTTCATTAAAATCTTTTGAAAGTAAAGTCTCCACATGTACAATTACCATGTGTTAATTAAAATTTTAAAAAAATTTGAGAAGACATGCAAAATTAATTCCTACTAAAAGTGGAAAGTCTGGAGATTAAAAAAAACCCTTAGCAGTCATTCACTCCATTTACACATTCTTATCTCTACCTTATAATACCATGCCTAGCACTGCTGACTAGAAATATCTGAAGCAGAATTCAGGTACCTGGAGCTGTGGTTTCCAGTTTCTTCTACTGCTCACTGGCAACACTGCAGTGCCTCAGAAATTAGTGCAGACAAAGGAAGGCTCTCTGCCTATTGTCTACTAGGAATGGATTTAAACTGCCCATCTGCATCTTTGGCATTTGTATGTTAACAAGTTCTACAGAATCACAGGTAAATGTTCTCATGTAGGTAAAGCACAAAAATCTCAGTTTTAGGTCTAGCATTAATGAATGACCACAAAGTAGAGAGAACATGAAATCTGAAATGGAACTGTAAGATAGGGTGAATGACTCAATTACACAAAAGGAACCAGGGGTGGTGATAATTTTATGTCGGGTTTATTTTCCTTCTAAAGAGGTCCAAAATCTGATGTAGGACAGAACCAAGTAAGAGGAAAAAAAGTGAATCTACCACGGTAAACTGTTTTTCTCTGGTAAGATCAGGGCCCTGATTACAGAGGGCTTAAAACTTAAAGTCAGAGAATGCCCAATACATAAACAGAATTAATTTGAGGGAAAGAAGAGTTTGTTGCCTTCTTATCAATTCAGATGGCCTAATTCAGAAAGCAGGAGGGGGCAGATTCCTATTACCTTGCTGCCCTCAAGTACATAAGGAGGTCACAGTCATTAACACCAGGCATCCAGACCAGTTCCTCATGTTGGGTCACAGTATCACCATCTGGAGAAGGAAATGGCTGCAAATCTGGAAGTTTGGCCTGCAAGACAGGGATGAAGAGGTCACAACTGAGGCATGTACTAGAAAGAGCTGTCTCAGTAGGCAGTCCCTGGGACAGATGCAATGGTTTACTGAGACTCTTTCTTCAAGCAACAGAAAAGTAACAGCAAAACCACAAGTCATTTAAAGTGGAATATCCCATGTCAGGACCATTTCACCAAAGAAGATGTTATGAAAGACGGCTTAATCTCTATTTAAGGAAGCAGCAAACACTGTCGAAGTAAACCTATACCAACACAATCCAAAGAGAAACAGAAATGGACATAAGTAAACAAAGTAAAAAATAAAACAAAATGTTGTAGGAGATAGCAGTTATGTGATAATGCAGTGAAACACACACATATTTCCAATATAACAAGTCTATAAAAATATATGCAAACAGCAAAACCTCATCCAAGGATATCTGCTGGAACAATTAAATTAAGTGAGCCATCCTATTAGATTAATGTGACTCACAAGACAGTAGCAATGCTGGTCAACAATATGTGGTCAATATGAGAAAACAATGAGGTATTAAAGCTAACATTAAAAATTAACATAGTAAAATGCACCTATGGTGACAGAAAGAGAGTGGTGTGTGTGTTGGGGGGGGGTAGCTTGTGAAAAAGAAAGAACTTTCTGGGATAACAGAAATGTCCTGTGTCTTGATATGAATCATTGGCATGAACTGAACAGTATACATAAGAACACTTCACTGTGCATAAGGTAAACCTCAAAAACATATGAAATATTTAACAAGAGTGTTCAACAACCAAAATTCTAAGTTGTCAGATTAAAATACCTCAGCCACTCTCTCATCCTCACCCTGCTGGGCAGAGCACAAGTAAACAGGTTTCTAAGACTACATGACCATTAGGGACTGTGAGGAGTCAAAGGTTTGTCAGACACACATGCTCCTGACTCAGCAAATGGTGAACACAAGCATTTGTCTGATATTTTAAATTAAGAGCTGAAGTTAAGAAGCTCTAGTGTACAAAGACCCCAGGCCAAAAAAACTAGTGAATGAAGCAGGCAACAATACTGCCCAACAGCAATGAGAGCAACATATTTAATTTTAAATAGTCTAGTAGTCACACTGAATAAAACACCGCATCCTTATGTGCACTAGCCATGGTGCAAATGACCACAGTGAGGTAGGGCAGTGGCTCCTATAGCAGACACACAGGTGTTCCCTACCGAGAAGTGGCGCAGTGAGACGAATGCAAGGAACAGAGCTGCCCTATTCAGGAACTGCTACCATGCAGGGATAGGAACCAGTATTTGAACACCCTCCAATTTTTTCCAAACTCCAGAAATCTTCACTTTTATGTGAAAACTCATGGTTTCAAATGGCAAAACACAACACCAGTAGGCCATGTGGCTCTCAGGCCAGGCTGCAGCCTCTGCTTTGTATGCTATCTTCAATGCCCACAAATGTGCATGAAGCTCTGAATTTCTGTAAACAAGGATGCTCTTCTTTGACTTAGTATTGACTTTTACAACATTCCATTGTGTGCCACAACTATTTCTCTTAACATTTAGTGAAAATATTAAAATAATACTAAAACACAAATAAATACTGGTATCAAAAGGTCTTCAGCCGGGCGTGGTGGTGCATGCCTGTAATCCCAGCACTTTGGGAGGCTGCAACAGGAGAGTCGTGAGTTCAAAGCCAGCCTCAGCAACAGCAAGGCACTAAGCAACTCAGTGAGACCCTGTCTCTACATAAAACACAAAACAGTGCTGGGGTGTGGCTCAGTACCCCTGAGTTCAATCCCTAGGACCAAAAAAAAAAAAGTCTTCAACATGATTGCTGAGCTCTGCTTCCCCAGCGCCAAGTACAGAACCTGGTGCGGAGCCTTCCAATGGCTGTTAAATTAAAAGTCTTACTTTTAGGGAGCAGGATCAATTCCCCCAAGAGAAATGGGCTAGAAATATAATTAGTATGTAGAAAAAAATTTTTTAAATTTAATATTTTTAGCTGTAGATGGACACAGTATCGTTGTTTATTTATTTATTTTTATGTGGTGCTGAGGATCAAACCCTGTACCTCACACACGCTAGGCAAGTGCTCTACCCCTGAGCTACAGCCCCAGCCCTAGCAATGGTTTTAATCACAGGAAATGGTCAGCCTTGCTGACAAGAGAAATGCAAATTAGTAACACAGACACCATGCTCATCTATCTAAGTAATGGCAGAGGGGAATCAAAATTACCCATATGCTTGCCCTGTAGGCCAGCTACTCCACTTCTGGAAATAGACCCAAAGACACAATGGCAAATATACAAAAGTCAAAATCCAGAGGCTATTCACTGCCGCACTAGTCGTAACAGCAGTTGACCTGAAGTAGCAAAAAGAACCATGAACAGGGACTGAAGGAATCAACTGTTCCATCCACTCAGAGTTCTACAAAATGGGAGTTCTGCAAAATGGCCAAGAGAAAGAGAAGGAGCTCTAGATGCTGCTGTAGAGGAAACACTAGGATGTACTGCGGAAGGAATAAAGAAGGGGAAAAAAAAGTGTGCTTATCATTGCTATCATTACCTAAATAAGTGAGATAAATACATAAAAATAAGAAGTTTACAGAATAACAATCTCAGCCCAGCATGGTAGCCATGCCTGTAATCCCAGCGGCTTGGGAGGCTACGGCAGGAAGTGGCAAGTTCAAGGTCAGCCTGGACGACATAGCAAAACCTTGCCTCAAAATAAAATTTAAAAAGAGCTGGCCTGTAGCTAAGTGGTAGAGCACTTGCCTAGCATGCACAAGGCCCTGGGTTCAACCCACAGGACTGCAAAAAAAAAAAAAAAAAGAAAGAAAGAATTGGTATTGAATTGGTTCCACTCTATTATCTACTTCAACTCTATCCCCCCACCCCACCCCACCCCGGCCTAGTTAATGGGCAAGTTAAGAAGCTCTGGTGTATACAGACCCTAGGCACTACTGGAATATAGTCTAAGGGCAAAACAAAATGTAACAGTACACTGGTTCCCAGGGGTTGATGATGTGTAGCTCAGTGAGAAGTCATGTGCTTTGCATGCGAAAGGTCCTGGGTTCAACCACCAGTACCAAACAAACAACAAACCGACCAACCTCCTTCCAGTTCTCCTGCCAGTACAAAAACAAATAAAAGTGTTCAATATTGTTGTAGCAGTGTGAGCATTGTTATTCTGAGTATTTATACTACATATATATTACATATATGGAGATAAAAGCAAATAATTATGTCTTTGGCATTAAAAAATGGGATTTAAGGCACAGGAAAAAGATATACATGAAAGAACAATAGAATTTATATAAATATTAGATAAAATTCTGGATTTGAATTAGAAGCATCAATATGAATACACAATATATTTTATCTCTAAAAAGAAAAGGGAGGAGGGGCTGGGTTTGTGGCTCAGTGGTAGAGCACTTGCCTCGCACGTGTGAGGTACTAGGTTTGATCCTCGGCACCACATAAAATAAAGATATTGTGTCCATCTACAAGTAAAAAAAAAAAAAAAAAAAAAACCAGAAGAAAAAAAAAAAAAGGAAAAGAGGGGAAAAAGCATATTTTCTAGTTCTGTGTACTGAAATCAGGCCTAGAAGTAGTAACCAACCTAAAAATGAACTGGGTCATCCTCTAAATGCCATTTTCCAGTATAACAAAGGAGGGCTCCACTGACAAAAGTACAACTCCAAAACCAGAAAAGGAAATGTTCCAGGTGAGGCACTGAAATTATGTCACACCAGATTAAAAAGGACCCACCCAAAACCACCAGGATCAAGTCAAAAGAACACAAGTGGCAGGAAGAAGCTTCTACTGGCTCAAATGGATAACATAATAATTAAAAAGAATGGATTAAAGATAACAACTAATTTTAAATTCACTGGTGACCTCTGAAGATGCTGTGAAATCAACTCCGTATTTTGAAAACTGGGAACTAGAGGGAAAGAATCAAGCATTTACCTTGTCTTTCCCATGTGATTCAGGGAACTAAGCAGTTGATAAGAAGTTTTGTTTAGTTAGCAAACAAAAGAATAGATGACAGAATTAGATTATTACCATTTTGAAAGTCCCTAATAAAATAATAGATCTAAAAAATAATCAACAGCTACTAATTATCATTAAAAGACAGACATTATGTGCCTCCTGGTAGAAATACTTATCACTATCCATGGCGTATTCTTATAGAAGGCAGGGTACCAAACTAGAATGTGATTAAATCTCTAGATTTAACTGCTAATTATCAAGAAATACAAAAGTCAAAGGAAAAAGTTTAATGGCACAAAAAGAATGAGTCAAATCTAGACTATGAGACATCGTATAGAAAACCTTCAGTTTCTCCAACAACACACCTTGAGAAAGTGGATAGGAAGGAAAACCCTGTAGATTAAAAGAGATTCAAGAGACATATCAATCAATTGCAATTACAACAAATGGCTCTTACTTAGATTCCAATTTGAACAATAAAAAAAGAAAAAGACAATTAAGGAAGTCTGGATACAGTACACACTCAGATATTAAGAAACTGATCGTTTTTATTTGGTGTGATATATTCTGATTTGTCTTTTTAAATAGCCCTTCTCTTTGGAACATCTGCAATTAAAGTATTATATTTGTGACTAATTTCAAAATAATGATAGGAAGAGGTGTGAGAATAAATGAAACAAGTTTGACCAGGACTTAATATCTGTGAGTCCCAAATAATGACAAGAGGGCTTCAATGTACTATTTTTCCTCTGCTACAGAAAGGAAACATGCAGCCATGGAACTACAATCACACGATAAAGTGTACAATGAAGACCAAAAGCAGCGCTAAAATGTGAAGGAAAAGAGTGCATCTCGGAATCAGTAAAACACAGCTACCAGCCTGAGGAGCCAGCAAGCACCATGAGAACTGCAGAGAAGCCCAGCAGACCAGGTCTGCCCTGCCCAGAACATGCTGATCCATGAACCAGAATCCTGCCAGTCAGAGCATCCTACTTGATATAAGGGTTGAAAGCAAAGGAGTCTCAGTAAACTGCATAAGACTTGAGTGGCACAGCTCATAACACAACAAGCTGCCAACTGAAAAGTACTACTACAGGAAAAGGTGTTAAAAAAGATCTCTTGGGGCATGAGGGGAAATGTGGCTCAGCAGTAGGGTGCTTGCCTAGCAGCATGCACAAGGCTCATGTTCAATTTCCAGGGAAATCAAATCCAGGGCCTCCTGCATACAAAAACTTTTTACATAAATGTATGTGGTAACCAATGTTCAGCAGTGGAAGAATTTATCAACAAACTGTGATATACACATACAATGCATTATTCAGTCTTAAAAGGAAGGAAATTCGGTTACATGTTACAACATGGATGAACCTCAGAACACTATGCTAAGTGAAGTAAGTCAGTCAAAAAAAGACAAGCACTGTACGACTCTGCTTCTACCAGCCAGAGTGGTTGAACATGCACAGACAGGAAGTCGAGTAGCAGCTGCCAGGGGCGTGGGTTAGAGAGGAACAGAGATTTACTACATAATGGGCCTAGAGTTTCAGTTTTGTAAGATGAAAAGTTCTGGAGATGGACAGTGGTGTGGCTGCCAACAATAAACAATGTACTTAATGTTGCTGAACTGCACACTTAAAACTAGTTAAGATGATAAATTTCCTATTATGTACATTTTACAATTTTTTAAAAAGAATGTGATGATGTGAAAAGAAAAATTCTGTATTTAAATAAAATCCCAATAGCAGTTCAACTGCTTGCTGCTCAACAAAATGAAGTCCTAGAAAAAAATGTAAGGACTAAAAACCCACTAAAGAAGCTACTAAAACGTATTTTACCTGATGGCTTGGACCAACACGAATCTCCCCCTGTGTACTGTTCAGCCTCCTGTCATGAAAAGAACAGATTAGATTAGATCTTCACAATGGAGTTTTGACATACACATTACATATTTTTCAAGGAAAGTAATTACTTCAAATAAATGAAGGATAACTTGAGGAATTCACTTTCCCAGTATTTCTAATGTTGCCCCTTCAGGAGCCCTCACCCCACCCCCATCTCTTAACTCTTTTTCCTTCCCAAGACCTGATTGCTGCAGCTTCCCAACCTGAGTACCTCCCTATACTGTCATTCTCTCATGCCCCAGACAGACATTCCCCCAGTGCAATCCTATAGGCAGACATTTCTTCTTTTCAAAACATTCTGGTCACCCTACCATAAACTTCAAGAAACAGAAATGAGATAGCTGATGGTTCCTATAATATACCCTGGATCATTCAGTCACGCACTCATTCAATAATCACTTGTTTAGGACCTACCGTTAAGTCAGGAATTGTCCTGGATGTTGGGGATAAAGCAAATTAAAAAGCAGTATCCCTACCTTTTTGGTGCTTACATTCTAATTAGGGGAAATCAAAACAATAGATCAGGTAATAAGTGCCAACAAATTAAATAAATGGCAAAAGATAAAAACATTTTTATAGCACTTTACACAGGACAGTCAGAGAAAGCATTTATTCATAAAGTGAAATTTGAACAAAGAAGAAACAGAAATGAGAGACTGAGTCCGGCAGATGGAGGTGGCGAGAGTGGCTCCCTTGAACCTAGGCCACTCTCATCACACTTGCGACCCTCTCTCCCTTGCTCCAAATCCAAACCAGCCAGGCTTTTAAAAGGCCACAACTTCAATGAAGCATTTATTGATTTCCTGCCCATTTTACTCTATTGTTGCCTCCTCATGAAGTGTGCAAATGTCTTCCTCTTTCCATTCATACAACATTTGTTTTTGTTGTTTGGGGTGCTGAGGACTGAACCCAAGGGTGCTACTACTGAACTACACTCCCAGTCCTTTTGTTATTTATTTTGAGATAGGGTTTCAGTAAGTTGCTAAAGCTGGTCTCCAACTTGTGATCCTCTTGCCTCAGCCTCCTGAGTAGCAGGCTCACAGGCAGGTGCCATGGTGTCCGGCTCTTCATAAAGTATTTGCTGGTATCTTTTTGGTCCCAGGCTTTGCACAGGGCCCTGACTGTGTGTACTGGTAGATAAAGAAACCCTGCCCTCCCAGAGCTTTCTAGAGCCTGCAACCTGGGATCATGACTATCTGTGGCCTATCTCAGGAAAATCCTTTCTCTGCCAGGGACAAGGCTCTGATTTTATAGGAGCCACTGAATTTCAGCAGAACAAAGAAAAAGGCTTTTAAAGAGTGAAAACTGCTTGTTCTCACTTGTTGCCTTGGACTGGGTAAAAAACACAATAATGCAAAGAATCCAAGAAGGGGTCCAGTCCCTTGTTTTCCCCTCATGGATCTGATACTCGTCCCAATCGTTTGAAGTTGTCAAAATGAATTTTGGAAAACCACTATTTCCTTTAAGGTCCTTGGGTCCACAACTCTCTTTTATTAACTCAGTAATTTTTTTTTCATGAAGAGCTTTGTTTTGGCAATGGTGAAGAGCAGACATGACAAAGGAAGAGAAGAAAGGTACAGAGAGGAAGACGTGGTCCACTTCTCCATCTCCTGAGCCAGCCAGCTGGGGAAGTGGCACCCATCCCTCAAAGACCAGAACAGGCCCAACTCTCTAATTACAAACAAGATATTTCAGGAGCAACAGTACAAAAATTCTAAAAAGTGTTATGAAAATTAGACATTAGGTAAAAACAATCTCTAAAGTGGCAAAGTTCTAAAGAGCATCTGTAGGAGACAAGAAGACCAACAAGCAAGGAAAGGGCAGGACTTGGGGCAGGGGGCCGGTGGATAAACTCATGCCCAGGTGGCAGGTCAAGAGGGAGGGGCCATGGTCCCCTGTCCGGGGGAGCATGGTAAAGATCAATGGTAGGGGCCTGCTTTACTGCAGTAGGCCTAGCTGAGGGGGAAGGGACGTTCTAATCTGGGCACTCCTAATCCACCCGCTATGGAACTGTAAACACGTAGAGTATAAGTGCTAAGATCAAATTCATGCTTTGTATCCTCACAATGTGGTTAAATCACCTTTCTGCTACTATTTATGCACTTAGGACAAATTAAAAGTTCCTTGGCTTCATGAACATTTCTGAACTGCTAAAATATAAAATTTAACAAACAACAACAGAAAGTAATACTTTAAACATAATACCAACAGCTTGTAGGAAATGTTCCTTTATTTTCTTCTTTTTGATACCAGGGATTGAACCCAGTGACACTTAACCACTGAGCCACATCCCCAGCTCCCACCCTTTTTTATATGTTTTATTTTGAGACAGGACCTCACTAAATTGCTGATCTTGTGATCCTCCTGCCTCAGTCTCTTTGGCCACCAGGATTACAGGCATGTCACCGTGTCTGGCTTGCAAGAAATATTCTTAATCATCATTATGATGAACTCACTACATTTTCTCTCATACTAACACAGCAATTCTTAAACATTTCGGTCTGAGGACTATTTTGTACTCATTAAGTTACCAAGTATACCAAGGATGTATGTTTTTCACAAATTACAAAATATTTATTTGTTAATTTAAAAATAGCAACAAACAATTCAATTACATAGTAACAAGGATAATATGTATTTATGAAAAGTAACTATTTAAAAAATAGCAAAAACATAAGCATTGTTTTATAATGTTGCAAATCTTGTTACTGACTTCACAGGAAAGCGGGATTCCCCCACTCTTTTTTTTGCATAAGTTGTTCTGTCTAAAGCATATGAAGAAAAGCCAACCTCACATAGCTATGTAACTAGAAAAGGGAAGAATATACCTTGACAGATTTTTGACATGACACCAAAACTGAACAAGAGATTTTTCTTAAAGGCCAATATACCATGTGATTCTAAAAACTTAATAACAGAAGCCAGATGTGGTGGTATATGTCTATAATCCCAGCTACTCAGGAGGCTGAGGCAGGAGGATTCCAAGTTAGAGGCCAGCCTAAGCAACTTAGTGAGACCCTGTTTCAAAACAAAAAATAAAAAACGATGGGGCTATAGCTCAGTGGTAGAGCACCCCTAGGTTCAATTCCTAGTGCTACAATCAGTCGATAAAACCTTAATAATTTTTTATTAAATCCAAGGTCTCTTTTGCCCTCTGAATGGATCTTTTTACTCAAACATGATTTTACAATGTCAGGAATTGTTATATGGAAAATACTGCTTCACTAAGTTTTACAGACCTTCCATATATTGACAGCTCAGTATACAATATTTTTTTCAAATTATATTCATTAATATCACCATCCATGTCCTAAGAAAAGCCTTTAAAGCATAGAAAAAATGTCAGGCTGATAGTGATCGAGGTAGGTTTTTTAAATTTCTGATTTTTACTTCAAAGTTCAAATCTTAGCACTGACAAACATTATCAGTTATTTTCTTTTTCTTTTTTAGGGGGGAGGGATGGGGAACCAGGTATTGAACTCAGGAGCACTCGACCAATGAGCCACATCCCCAGCCCTATTTTTTATATTTTATGTAGAGACAGGGTCTCACTGAGTTGCTTAGTGCCTCACTGTTGCTGAGGCTGGCTTTAAAATTGTGATCCTCCTGCCTCAGCCTCCTGAGCCAGTGGGATTACAGGCACACACCTGGCCAGTTGTTTTCCTTCAAATGATAGTCTTACTTCATTCACTGTAAAGTAAATCTCCACTGAATCCACAAGTCTAAATGACCTCAGTTTGTCAGTGGTTCTTTCAAACAGAAATGGGTTCAATGAAAACAATGGTCAGTTCAGCTTCTGACTCAAATCACACAAGGGCTTCCTCAAGACAACCATCAGTCTTTGGTCTACAGCACAACACATTTACATCCCTTCCCATTTCCTTGTACTGAAGAGACAGGCAGTCAAGGACGGGAATTTGATAAAAATTAATAATCAGTCAGGCATGGATCACAAGTTCAAAGCCAGCCTCAGCAACTTAGTGAGACCCTGTCTCAAAAAATAAAAAGGGCTGGGGGTGTAGTTCCGTGATCTAGCACCCCTGGGTTTAATTCCCAGTGCCAAAGATAGATAGATAGATAGATAGATAGATAGATAGATAGATAGATAGATAGATCTGATAGATAAGATAAATGAATAAATAAGGAGGTCCAAAACCCATACTTTGGGAAGCACTAATTATGATAGAGGCTAAAATTCAAAAGGCCCCCTAATCTACAAGATGCTGGGTTTATCCTCCATCATTAAAAAGACAGGCTAACATCTAGGCACTTACTACTGCTGCAGGTGCCCTATGGCATTCTCCCATTTCTCAGCATTATTTATGTTTTGACATTACCAAAAAGCATTAGTATTGTTACTCTAGAAATTCGAATCTCATTCTATTCTTCAACAAAGCAACTGAAGAGATTTCTGCCTGGATATACAAAGTTGTACCACTAGCACAGTGGGGCAGGGAAAAGTCTGGCTAGTCATCAACGTTAAGGATGAAAATCCAGACCAAAGGAGTGTTCATTCCAGTCCTGACATATGAAGAGTACTAGACAAAGAGGTGAGTCATACTCCAGGGTGATGCAGGACACTGGCAGCACACACACCTTTTTCTCTCAAGTCTTTATCCTAAATCCAGGTTTATTATAGTTATATCACAAACACAAGCACAAAAAATAAGAACGTGCTATAGTTTGGATGCAAGGTGTTCCCCCAAAAGCTGACGTGTGAAACAATGCAAGACAGTTCACGGGAGAAATGACTGAGTTGAGAGAGTCTTAGCCCAATCAGTGGATTGATCCCCTGAGGAGGATTAGCTGAGTGGTAGGATGTGGCTGGAGGAGGTGGAAATTAGGGTGTGGCTTTGGTGTGTATATTTATATCTGGAGAGTGGAGTCTCTCTCTCTGCTTCCAGGTCACCATGATGTGAGATGCTTTCCTCTGCCACTCTCTCATGCCGTGACATTCAGCCTCACCTCAAGCCCCGAGGAATGGAGCTGCTTCTATGGACTAAGACCTCTGAAACCATGAGACCTCAAATAAACTTTTCCTCCTACATAGCTGTTCTAGTCAGATCCTCTAAGCACAGCAGCAAAAAAGCTAACTAAAACAGCTATCACTCGTGAAGTACTTCTGTATGCCAGGCATACAGTATTTCCATATTCAAACGACAAGCCTATAAGACAGTGTCCCCACTGTAGAGATAACAATACTCACTGTCACACTAACAAAGGATCTCAACACTGAATACTTACTATGTACTAAGCATCACAAGCTAAGTGTTTTCCTTATATAGGACAGGCAATGAAGTTCAGTGGTAAACTGCTTGCCTAGTACGTGCAAGGCCCTTGGTTCAATTCCCAGAACTAAAATTTCGGGGGGGGGGGGGCGGCTAAGGGTTACGCACCGGGGATTGAACCCAGGGGCGCTCAAGCACTCAGCCACATCCCCAGCCTTTTTCAGGTTTCACTTTGAGGCAGGGTCTCACTAAGTTGCTTAGGCTAGCCTTGAACTTGTGTTCTTCCTGCCTCAGCCTCCCAAACTTCTGGAATTACAGATGTGCACCATCAGGCTTGGCTCCCAGAACTAAATTAAAAAACAAACACATACGAAGATATTTTCTATACACTCTTAAGGATGATCCTGTAATATAGGGGCTACTGTAATCAGATGAAAAAACTGAAGCCTTATACAGATGTCCAAGAGCACATGGCTAACAAGTCTGAACTAAAGTTTAATTGACTCTTAAGTCAGAGCTCCCAATTGCACTCCCATGGTGACTGATTAAGTTATCAAACCAAACCATACAAGGATTACAAATAAAAGTATGAGAATCCAGGACCGGGATTGTGGCTTAGTGGTGGAGCGCTTGCCTTGCATGCATGAGGCACTAGGTTCAATCCTCAGCATCACATAAAAATAAATAAATAAAGATATTGTGTGCATCTACAACTAAAAATATATATATATTTTTAAAAATTATGAGAATCCATAGATTTTCTCTATTTTGGTTCTAAGTTATTACAAAATAATGAAAAAAATTTTCTTTAAAAACATTGAAAATCATGTTGAAAGAGAAACCAATCCAAGTTAAAGGCTAAAGTTTATGTGACATTCTTGAAATGACAAAAACCACAGAGCTAAAGAAGAGCCAGTGGTTAGGGAGGAGGTGTGCTAGGGAGTGTGCAGTGCCAAAACTACGGTGGCTGTTGCAAAAAAGCCACATGGGTGGCAAGCTGGCACAGAAGTATACCCACATCATGTACTAGTGCCAATTTCCCACTGTGATGTGGTATTCCATCTGCATAAGATGGAACCACTTGACAGTATCTTTGCAAGTTCTTATGAATCCCAAAATTTTAAGTTTTTAAAGTCACAGGTAGAGGTAGATACGAGAAAGCTGAGTAACAAAAAGACTCCCCCAGATCTCCTGCAGACGTCTGAAGAGGTGAGGGAGGACAGAGTGCCACAGCTCCTGAGTGAGGACACTGAACAAGCGACTCCAAGTCTCGCACTCCCTCTCTCCTGTTCCCTAAGAGTCCAGGCCAGAGGGCTATCATTTTGAAGACATCCTTATACTGTGGCTCAGACTACACATAGTGAATTAACTGTCGCCATCCTTGCCAGCAATAGGAGGCACTTCTTTGTGTAGCTAATATAAATAATATATGTTTTTCAAAACAGCTGAAATTCAGCCTCCATTATTCTACAAATTTTCACTTTGGAATATGTTAAAAAAAAAAGTCCCAGAAGCCAAATTACAATAATAATGGTAAGTCATTGTGTTTATTTCTTGAGAATAAAAAATAGAAATTCATTGTTTATGAAATCTGATACAAAAGAAACCAATGTAACAAAGCAGTATCCATAGCAACTACAACTTAATATTTCAGTCCTCTTCAGCTGCAGTGGATTAAATAAAATGACAAGATGTTCCCTTTGAAAAGTAACCTGTTACCATGGAAACGTTTTAGTCTAAGAAGTAAACAGGGAATGGACAGAAAGGAGCAGAGAGCCTGCAACTGAATATCAAAAAGAGAGCAGCTCTCTGCAGAGGGATAAGAAGGCTGACAGCCAGACAGAGGGCCTGCCCTATCTCAGGCTTGCCCAAGGAACCTGACGCCATCCCTCCATCACCAAAAAGCGGGAAGGTGCACAGACGCAACAGTCTGAGTGCTCACTCGAGATGCTCAAATGGAGCTGGGGATATAGCTCAGTTGGTAGAGTGCTTGTCTCACATGTACAAGGCCCTGGGTTCAATCCTCAGCACCGCCCCACAAAGGCTCTAATGTCTTGAATCTCCTGGGAAGAGGAGGGAATGACCAAGAGCAAGAGCTAAGAAAACTGAGGCCTTTCACAGGTAGCTGGCATGACGTCCCACTATAACCCAGAACTGACCCAACCCCCTAAACCTGAGGGCAGCAGTGTGTCCTGTGGCCCATTCCCAAGTGGCTGACAACTCACAGGTTCTATAAATGGTGTCACATGTGAATGAGGCCACTGGACAATATTCCCTATTCCTATCCTTCAGGTCTTGAATATTAGATAGTAAATAACTCTTATCTTTTCCGTAGGGTATTACACTGAGCAGGAAGACTGACATAACATCAAAAGAAAAAAGACTAGAAACTCAACTTACTAGTCCACGGAGAAAGGGACCACAGAAACAGTCTGTGGGTCCAAAGTGAAATACAGCAAATTTTAAAACGATAAAGCAACTTATTAGAATCACTTATTTTTGGGTGAAAATGAGGATGATAGGAAGAAAGAATGAAACAACATTCTGGGTTTCTCAAATTTATCCATCATTACCGCTTACTTCTGAAGCACTTAGTAACAAGTCCGAAATGTCTTTTAAGGTCTGAGGTAAATCTTTAAAACCCATCCAAATTTTGTATTCTATTCTATAACAATATCATTCATTTCAAGATAAAGAAAAAGTTCATTAAACCTGCTTTGTAAAGCCTATTAGGATGTCCATGACACTGGCCTCTCACTGCTGAGAACTGTCATATATACTTGAGTCTAGATACTAAAGTGCAGGAAGAGAGCACAGACTTCAGAGTCAAACAAAGCAACTGGATTAAATTTTCAGTACCAAGATTCTGTTAGCTCCATGCGTGCGCTATGATACTGGGGATTGAACCCAGAGATGCTCTACCACTGAGATGTGTCCTCAGAACTTTTTATTTTTATCTTGAGACAGGGTCTCCTCAAATTTCCCAGGCTGGCCTCAAACTTGCAATCTTCCTGCCTCAGCCTCCTGAGTAGTTCAAGTATGATCTTGAGGACATAATTCAGTTTCTCTGAGCCTTGAGTTTCCCCATCTTTAAAATGAATTTTATAATGACCACTTTGCAAGGTTGCTATAAAAATAAAAGATGACCTACAGAAAGCACTAGGACAGTGCCTACTGTGTAGAGGTCATGGCTATTAGTAGCTTTAGGCATTGGTAATAAGTGCAAACGGGAGCTAATCCTGCTTGTATGCTCTCACAGTCTCACTCTCCTCCTCCAAGTGCCACAGTCATGGATTTTTCTATTTTGTGTAGTTCTTTCTTTCAATGGCTGTGTTGCCCTCCAGACAAAAGTGTCACGAATATAGGAAGCAAGCATGGTACTGGCTCACTGCTATATCTAAGAGCCCAAGCCTCTCACAGAAGATATTTTGAATCAACAAAAGACTCCAAAAATCTAAACTGACTACTGCTCAGTCATAGACAGCAAAAAAGGTATTTGTTGTAAAAATTAAGATAGTTAAGTTGCTTGTGACAGAAATCTAGCTCTCTAAGCAAAATTAACCTGAAAATAGCACTGATAAACTAACTGGGAGAAACAATAGTCTTCATTCAAAAACAAAAACAAGAAAACAAAGAGAATCAGTCAACAACTGAAAACAGTAAATGTTTCAAACTCATACACAACTACAAAAGTCCGCACAGGTCAACTTACCCAAATCTGGAATCACAAAATTCTGAATTTTCTCTTATAAGGTTAGGGTTGTATGTAGCTCAATGGTAAAGCCCTTGCCTAGCGCATGTGAGGCACTGGGTTCAATCCTCAGCACCACATAAAAATAAATAAATAAAATTTCTCTTTATGTAAGTATCCTGAGAGGCTAATCGAATCTAATAGCTTTATAGAAGAAACCAAAGCCTGAGGAAATAAGAGTGCTCTTCTGAGAGGTCACACTGAGTTCAAAAGAGGGTTCCAGGCCACAGAAGCAGTTCTCCCACAGGCTCCTCCTAAATATAATTCAGAGTCCACTACTAAACGAGGCATTGACTGAGCAACAATGAGAATTTCCATGCTGATAATAAGCTGATAATGGCCTCCATACACAATAATATGTTGAGTAATTTCAGGAAAAAAATGGTTTTAAAATTTTTAACAAGTGAGAAAGGTCTTTCAAAAGTGCTATAAGGGCCATGCTCCACTGTCTGCTTTTCTTATCTATACTATTTCTCCACCACTGCCATTCTGTAGTAATATTCCAGGTACTTGGCCATGACATATACTTAAGTTATCTCAGGCTCCTCAGGGCTTTCCTTTAATCACCTGCTGAAAGATGGAAATCACTTAAGGACTGCAAAGCTGCATGCACACAAGTATCAAGCTTCAGTAAATGAACTTAAAAAAGAAAAAAGTAAAACCTCATCACCACTGAAAACAATTTATAAAGCAGCAGTTTTTGAACATTAAGCTGATCTTCTGACCAAAGATGATGCTAGCTTTCTATGCACTGAAACCAAACTACACAATAAACCTGGATAGAGTGTTCCAGAAAAAAGAGACTTTGGACCAAGTAAGCATGTCTACAAGTCTAAAGATCTCTTTGTTCCCACTGGGGAGACTCTGAAATGCTATAAAAAGTATAACCAATCTCTCTCTCTCCCTCCCTCCCTCTCTCTCTCTCTCTCTCTCTCTCTCTCACACACACACACACACACACACACACACTTGAACTGGAAAAAGTGGTAAGAAAAAAAATCATATGATGAATATACCAAATATTACAAAAATATAAAAGTACTGCTTCTTTTAAGAACAAAATTTCAAGAAGTATAATGACAAATAGTCAAGAATAAAAAGAAAGTAGATCAGTAAATTGTAGTTAAACATATTGGTAACTAACTACCTTAATTCATAAAACAATTTCTAATACTGTCTCAGTTGATGATAAACAATACAGATGCTGTTGAGGTGATAACATATACAAGAGAGACTTGGCCTTTGAACGAACAACAACAACCTGCTAAGCAACTATGTGCTACGCACCTATTATTTTCATCACATCTTTACAACTGAAAAATACTTATCTCCACATGATCCATGAGAAAACATGCGTTGAGAGGCATAAAGAAGCTTGTTCCATGTCGTGTGTGAGGTAGAGTACTATCCATCTGGCTCCCAATCCATTCTTTTCTCTTATCCTAGATGTCATTCACTTGCTTATTTATGCCAAAGACCCATTTGCCAGGCACTCTACTGGGAACCAAGACCATCAGAATGAACACAATCCTCAGAAACTTCAAATCCAATGGTAAGGAGAATCAAACCATCACAAATAAATGTATGATTCAAAGACCTTTGACAGACATGATCTCTAATTGTCTTAGTCGAATTAAAATGCACTCTTTTACTTTAGACTCAAGGTATCACCGAGCATACGAAATGAGAATGAGAGTTTTCAGATTTGTCTTAAAAACATATCCATGCACCTATATTTGCCCACATCAAAAACTGCTCAATTCAGACGATTAGCAATTGAATGGACTTATCCAAGAGAAGACTCATGAATACGCACATCATTTCAAATATCCCTTTAGTATTTAGATAGTATTTCCTGTCTTCTCTCTTACAAACTGTCAGGTGTTTGTTTCATAGTGTTGGAAAAATATCTTTTGATGAAAAGATAGCTTGGGTCAATAATGACCAAAGATTAAAATGGAAAAGGAAAGATGAATTCAGAAGGGAAAGGATCAGGAACAAAAAACTAGAGAACCACAGGCATAGTAAAAGTCAGGTCTCGGATGTCTCAGAGTCTTCTAACTCATCAGCACACTAGATGAGAGTGGAGGAACTGTGCTGAGGTTAGAAATAAAGTATCAAGGAAACACAACCAAGTAAGTGTGTCCCCAATTGTCATCAGCGACCACACCACATGTGGTGATGGAGGAACACTGTAAACAAAAAGCTCAACTGTGGTTCTGATTCAAGATTCTACCAAAATGACATGAAATGCTAGGAAGTGCACACAATGCACTTCTGTGTTCCTTTTGAAACATATATATATCTCGACTCTTAGCCACAGAGGGTATCCATAGATCAGAACCGGTGACTTTGTTTTCGCTAGCAAAACAGGCAGCTGCACACAAGCTCCATGAACACAGGTGTGTACCAGATCCAGCCAGCCATCTAAACAAGCAGGAGGAACCTGAGCCAGAGCTGGTCAGCTATGAGTACAGCTTCCTGTTCACATTTTATTTGCTAAGTGTAAAGAAAGATGTAAAGACCCAACAATAGAAAATCAATATTCTCAACTCCAACACTGAATCGTCTCTTCAAGTCTGAAATAGTAGGCCTTCATGGACCCCACATGTATATAACCAGAAAGTGCTAGTGGTCTGGTTTCTCTAGGCTAGAGAATGGATAAATTTTTTGAGAGAGAAAATGAAAAGGAAGAGCAAAAGGTGCTGCTGTTTTCTTTTCTATCTCTTTTTTCCTTTTTGCAATACTCAGGATGAAACCCAGGGGAACTTTTATTACTGAGCTACATCCCGAGCCCTTTTTTTTTTTGGGTACTGGGGATTGAACTCAGGGGCACTCAACCACTGAGCCACATCCCCAGCCCTATTTTGTGTTTTATGTAGAGACAGGGTCTCACTGAGTTGCTTAGCACCTTGCCATTGCTGAGGCTGGTTTGAACTCGCGATTCTCCTGTCTCAGCCTCCCTAAGTGCTGGGATTACAGGCTTGAGCCACCGCGCCCGGCTCCGAGCCCATTTTTATTTTGAGACAGGGTCTTGCTAAGTTGTGGAGGCTAGCCTCAAACTTGCAATCCTCCTGCCTCTGAACAGCTGGAAAAGGTGCTTCTAAATAGAATAAATAAGAAAAGTTCCAGAATCAACGCTACACAGTATGGGGAAAAGTGTGAAAATGCCCAAAACCTCCAAATGCAATATTCAAATAAATAGGATCATAATGGAAGAACCCTCATATGAATGGAAAAACAGATCTTAAGATAGCAATAAATATGTCAACCTAAATTATTCCTCTTTAATTCACCTTCTTAGTCACAATCCCAAAATTGAACCTGCAAGAATATGGATTATATACTTCAGGAATATTTTAAATATCTAGAGTTCACCAAGTCAAGCCTTAGTTTAAACCTTCTGCTAAGCTCGGGGGCTTTCTGTGACAAGAGCTGACCATGCACAAGTCTGTATTCACACTGTGCCCTGAGAGCTCGCACAATATGCAATGAATTTCTTCCCTCATCTATGAAAGGTCTTCCCATTTTTCTATACTATATGTTTTCTTCCATCCTCACAAATACACAAAACAGTGTCATTTCAGATTTTTCTTCAAAACCTATCAGAAGAAAAAGGGGGAGAGGAAGCAACTAAAATAATTCAAAACTTCACCTAAAATCTGCTGGAGGAAGAATTCAGCTAATCCTAAATCTTCCTCTTCTGACTGGCTCCCTAAGTTCACCATGGAGAGAGCCATCCGCTAAGCCCTCTGCAAATAGGAGGCACAAAAAGTACAACTTCCCTGGGTAGGTAAGGCTAGCCATCCAGCAGGGCACCAGGTGTGGCCTTGTTACCTCTGCCTTCTCAGGTACCCACTACTTGTTTCACTTCTCCTCCACAGAATTCACAAGTCACACAGCAAAATGCACATGCACACAACAAATGCTATCCTATTTTAAAATGAACATATAAAAATACAGGCACGAAATACATGGAACATCAACTTCTAACACAAATGTCAATGCATACAATTTTCAAATAATTGCAACAAAAAAATCTCCTAAACTCCAAAAGGAAGAAGGTCTGCTTCCTTCTGAAGGACACAGTATAGCCTGATGTGACGCGACCTTTCACTTCCTAAAAATCCATTTTAAGGTGAAACTGTTGCCACCAAAATCCATAACTCTCGCCAGCCTGTGTCAGATTCCAGAACAAGATGAAAAGAACTGTAATTTGCTCTGGCAAACAGGCTCTCAATCAAAACAGGTTCCACCCACCTTCAAAGCAACCAATAGCTACCCACCTACCACCATTCCTAAAACATCCAAACAGAACTGCTCTCTGGCCCAGGCGATCGCTACCAGCCACATGCGCAACAAGGAGGGGGCCTGCAGGCTTGTTCTGCGGGTCTGGAAGAGAGACGAGCTGGAGCTCCGCAATGAGCACGCAGCACACCTCAGGTTAAAATCACACCACGGAAGGGAGAGGCGAGGGGGGAAAGGGGAAGGCCAGGGACAGAGGGGCCCACAAAGCTTCACATTCCACGTCTGCTGAGTGCAGCCCTGGGCAGAGCCCACTCCCAGCTGTCTCCAGGCTCGCGACACCACCTCCACGGCCCACCACGGCCCACCGCGCGGAATCAGAGGCTCCCCGGAACGTGCACTCTCAAGGATGCAATGATTCAGAAACATCTCCAGAAGTGAGAACGAGCTGCAAAACCACCGCTGTGCCTGTGAGGCCAGAGGAAGAGAGCCTACCTGCAGGGGCCGAAGGGATCCTCCATGACTAACAGAGCCCAGGGTGAGTCTAGCTGGATGCCTACACCTCTACTTACCGCTAAAACTCTGCCCTTTTCTACTCTAACTGCTCAAAATGGAGGCACATGCAGTCTGAGAGACCTCACAGAGCTCTCACTGAGCTTGTGCTATGACCTAAGCCTCCACGCAGAACGCAGAAACTTCCCCTCACACTGACAGGACTGAGCATGTGCTGTGACCCTCCCTCATCCACACACTGTCTCTGCACGACGCAATCAATCTCAACCCTGCTGTTTCCGTAAATAAAGCCCAGCCAACAGACGCTGCAGCTTCTCCCTGCACACCAAGCTAGTGTGCAGGGAAGTGGGGCCTTAGGAAGGGGATCTGAGACAGCCAACGACACAGAGCTCGGAAAGCCCTGACAGACAGAGGCTTCAGTCCACGCCTGATCCTCCAGACAACAGCAAGTTCTGTTTGGTCTTTTTTTTTTTTTTTTTAAATAAGGAAATGGTGATTTTAAACAGCAAGATCTCTAAGAAAGAACAGAAACAAAAGACACGAACAACTGTAAGATTAATTAGCAGAAATATTCCAACACATTTAAAATCTTAGTAGGTGCTACTTAAGAAAGCAATTCCATATATCTCTCTTTGAAAATCTTCAACATTTGGAAAACAAACAAACACACCAAGGTAAAGCTATGCAGTGCATGGTACATAGGAGCACACACAATATCTGGATGGTATGACAAGAACGGTAACTACCAGTGACTGGAGGTTGAGGCAGGAGGATCCCAAATCTGAGGTCAGCCTTGGCAACTTAGTGAAGCCAGGAAAGAGGAAAAAAAAAAAAAAGAAAATCTATACTGTATGCAAAGAGCTAAATCTTCCTTAAAGAAGCTGAAAAAAAATCTCCTAAATTAAAAGGTTCCCTAAAGTAACACTAGCCCAATCTGGTCTAGCTTGAAGATTATCCTTCTCACAGTAAGAAGGGCAAGGAAAATTCAAGTCAAGAGTTCAAAGAATACCATGTCACAAATACCTGAGCACCCCCAAATGACATTAAGGCCTGGGCCTTAGATGTAGCTACACTGTATGCAGCTCCGTGGTACAGCACCTGCCTAGCATGCATGAGGCCCTGTGTTCAATTCCCTGCACCACAAAATAAATAAGTTAATAAACTCATTAAGGTCTACTCAGAAAGATTTCCAAATCCACATAAGCAAGGTCATCTCATCCTAGTTTAGTGAGCATGGAGAGAGTACTCTCACTGCCTACACCACCAGTGAAGACATTTTCTATTAAAAACACAGTTTATGCCTCTCCCAATCTCCACCTCTCATGAACAGCAAACTGAGCTGTCCACCATAAGAAACGCTATATGGGAGACCACCCCCATCTACCAACCAGTGGCTGTCCCTGCCTACACCCATCCAGAGTCAAAAGCCAGGACCAAGAAGATCGTCCCTGAGGTACCTGCAGGCCCGGTTATGCCAGAGGTGAAGTATTGGTAACTTGCAGGCACACTACAAGATTATAAGGTAGAAACTGTAATATCTCTGATCAGCATTGCTAGAGAGGAAGACACATGAACAACATGAAAAAAACAAGGGACGAAAATCCCCAAATCAAACCAAGATGCTACAACAATAGAATCCACTGACAGCACAGTAGATGCAATGTCAGAGGAGTGCAGAACGTACATGATTAAAATGATCTCTGAAGCACAGAATAATATAAAAGAGCAAATACAATCATTGATCACTCCAACAAAGAGAAAGAGAGCAAATATAGGGAGCAAACGATTACTTCAAGAGAGAAAGAGAGACAGACTTTGAAAAAGAACCAAGCAGAAATCCTTGAAATGAAGCAAACAATAAAATTTTTAAAACCTCAATAGAAAGCATCACCAACAGACTAGAGGACTCAAAAGACAGAACCTTGGACAATGAAGACAAAATATATAATCTTGGAAATAAAGTTGACCACACAACAAATGGTAAGAAACCATGAACAGAACATCCAGAAACTATGGGATAACACGAAAAGACCAAATCTAAGAATTATCGGGATAGAGGAAGGCACAGAGGTACAAACCAAAGGAATGCACAATCTCTTCAATGAAATAATATCAGAAAATTTCCCAAACATGAAGAATGAATTGGAAAATCAAATACAAGAGGGTTACAGGCACCAAATGTACAAAACTACAACAGATCCACACCAAGGCACACTATAATGAAAATGCCTAACAAACACAATAGGAACAGAATTTTAAACGCTGCAAGAGAGAAGGAGCAGATTACATACAGGGGGAAACCAATTCAGATTTCAGCAGATTTCTCAAACCAGATCTTCAAAGCCAGGATGATCCTGGAACATCATACACCAAGCTCTGAAAGAAAAAGGGTGCCAACCAAGAGTCTTATATCCAGCAAAATAAAGCTTCAGATTTGATGATGAAATAAAAATCTTCTGAGATAAACAAAAGTTAAAAGAATTTACAGCAAGAAAGCCTGCATTAGAGAGCGTTCTTGGAAAAATATTCCACAAGGAGGAAATGAAAAACAGCAATGAAAATCAGCAAAGGGAAGAACTACACCAAAGGAAAAGCCAATCAAAGGAGAAATCAAGTCAAGTTAAAAACCAAAAATAAACTAAAATGAATGGGAATACCAGCCATATTTCAATAATAACTTTGAACATCAATGGCCTAAACTGATCAATTAAAAGACATAGACAGTTAGATTGAATTTAAAAAAGACTCAAATTGTGGAATTCACACGGATGTTAGCTCAGGGATATGCCTACAATGGAGAAAAGGACTGTGTTAGGAACATCAGCTGAGGATAAAAATTGATTATGGTGCTATTCAATGAATTTCTTATCCTTATTCCTCTATAGTTGTATAAGTAAGGCAATTGTTTTTCTTTCTTCTTTCAAAATTTTTCTTTGTTTTTAGTTTTCTTTAATTTGGATATGAGATGTCTAGGTATTAGCTAATTTTTATGTTGCTCTTATCCTACTTGATATTCTCTCAAAATCTCTGCTTTTTATCTCAGTTTTTAAAAAATTTTCAGATAGTTTTACTTCAAATATTTTTTCTGCTCTGTTTTCCTTTCTTCTTTTTGTATTCTAATTATGTGTGCTTTATTCTTTGATATTGTCCCACAGTTCTTGGGTTCCTTTTATTTCCTTTGTAATTTTGTTTGGGAAATTAAAAAAAAGAAAGAAAGAAAAAGAAACCCTATATGTATGTTCAGTTTCCACTTGCAAACTCAAAAATGATTTTATATATTAATTAGTTTAAATTAAAAAAGAAAAACAAAAGGAAGATCATGATTCTCCCCAAAATCATAAAGAACAAGATAGGATGAAGAGGAGTGCCAATTCTGGTGCCTAGACATGTAATGAAGAGTTAGCGCCACAGACTCAAGTTCATGTCCGCCGTACTCCTATTCATGCTGAGCTAAGACTATGATTCCACCATGCATCTTACCCTGATCAAAACATGACTTACAAAGTACAAGTCATGACAAATATACTTAAATAAGTTTCCTTTTGACACAACACATGAAATAGGTTCTCCTTATTGATATGTAATACATGTCCACAGAACTGTTGTAATAAAGGAACAACCTAAAGAAAATTACTTTCTGAAAACGAAAGTAAAAGAATTAGAACCTGGCAGCCAAATAATATAAATATGACCAGAACAGAATTCCTCTCAGAAGGACCCATTAAACAAACAAACAAACAAAAAAACTACCAAAACCTTTTCACACAGAAAATGTTCATTGGGAGAAATCAACATAAAATAATAATTTTACATTCATCATTACTGTGAGAAACCAGGGGAACTATTACATGGAACACAATATAAATAGTTATTTTACAATAAGTCAAGAAAATTACATTTTCAAAATTGTCTCTTTCATCCCCTTAGATACCAAGGAACAATAACAGGTACTTTGTCAAAACCTCTGTTACACTGGATCTGTATAATAACATCCACTTACATCAACATCCTCTTTACCATCTTTCCTAGCATGGCATCTCACGATTGTTCTTTACATGCCACCTAGACAGATGCCCCTTTCTGCTGTCACCCATCAATAACAGCACAACTGGGGTGGCTCTCCAGACCTCCTCTCCTTCACACCCTGTCTCCCACAGCTCCAATCCCTCTCTGACTCCTGGCTCCTCCGCCTGCACCTTTCTGGGCAGTCCCTCCTCTCCTACACGACTCTTCTCAAGCAAGAACAATGTACATATCATCTGTTTAGAGCCACCCAACAATTTCAATTTGTATCTCAGCAAATACACCTGAAGCACAAAGATGGATACAATAGTACCATTTCTTGGCAATTACATAACTCATATCTAATTATGAAGAAAAAAAATCAAACTCAAACTGAAGACCATTTGGTAAAATTGCTGGCTTCTACTCTTCAGAAAAGCCAATGTCATGAAAAATGCAGAAAGGTAAGGAAACTTCAGGAGAATAAAGACAGGCAAAGGACAGTAAAGAGACACAGCAATGGAAAGATGATGAATGACCATAGGGAAAAATTACTAAGAAAACCATTATTGGAAAAACTGGCAAGATCTAAATATGAACTATGTGGTATTATAACAATGTCAGCTTTCCTGATTTTAAGAACATTCTTGTTCTTGGAAATACATATAGAAGCATTTGGAGATGAGGAGGCTGCTGTCTGCAGTTCATTCACAAATCATTCAGAAAAGGATAGTAGTGTATTAGCAGGGCACAGTGGTGCACGCTGCAGTCCCAGAAGCTGAGACTGTCAGTGCCAGCCTGGGCCACACAGCAAGACCCCATCTCCAAACGACAACCAAGGGAAAATACTATAGAAAGTCATGAAACAAAGACGGCAAACACAAAGGTGAATATGGCAAAAACACACATAATAAAGTAAATGTGTAATGAAGTTGAAAAGGTAGACATGAAAAACACATGTGAAAAAAATGAATAAAAATAAAGAAAACAGGACAAAATGTTAACAAGTGGCAAGTGGGGTAAAAGATAGAGTCTTCGTATGAATCTCAGAACTCTTCTTCATGTATACAAGATTCCAAACTCAAAATATAAAAATATCCAAAGCAAGCCAGGCGTGGTGGCTCAAGCCTGTAACCCCAGCACTTAGGGAAGCTGAGACAGGAGAATCCCAAGTTCAAAGCCAGCATCAGCAACGGTGAGGCACTAAGCAACTCAGTGAGACTCTGTCTCTAAATAAAACACAAATTAGGGCTGGGGATGTGGCTCGGTAGTCGAGTGCCCCTGAGTTCAATCCCCAGTACCAAAAAAATTAATAATAATAATAATCCAAAGCAAACCAAAAAATACCTTTACTGGCCCTCAACATCCAGTTCTCATAGGCTCTGCAGAACAGATACATTAGGGCAATGAGTGACTTGCCTGGCTGCTTCTGCCCATGGTGCCCTGATTCCCAAACTGAAGCCACCTAACACCCAGCTACAAATGCAGTCCACACTCACAATATGGCAGCAGTCCTCCTCCTCCTCCTCCTCAGAGAATTTCAAGGAGCCCTAAATAGTGATCAGGAATCAAGTATGCCACTATGTCTCTTTTAACCTTAAGTTCCAATTCTAAAAATGGGGCTATGCGTCCTCTAACCAAGCCTTGCTTTACACAGAGTATATCTCAAACTCAGGGCCTCAGGAATGCCAGGCAAGTACTCTATCACTGAGATGCACCCGTAGGCCCCTACTGATACCCATCAGCATTAGATGTATCCTTCCTGACGCTGACTACACTCTGGACCTCATTCCTGTACTGCCATCCCTAACCATCGTCCACCTGCCCAGAGAGGCATGCATATATGCAACCAGGCTGCCCCTAAGGGTTTCTGTCTATAGCCCATTTCTGGGGTCTTCTCAGAAGTCATGTGAACCCCAGATGCACCTATACCATTTCTGAATCCCAGACATTCCTGATCCCTACTGAACAACAGGTGAAGGATGCACACTTCTGAACAGATGGGGTGGGGGTCCCTAAGTAGGATGAATATACTACACAAATAGGTTCTTTCTATAATTAAAAACATTTATTGTATAAAAACTGAGGGGCTGGGGATATAGCTCAGTTGGTAGAATGTCTGCCTTGTATGCACAAATCCCTGGGACCACACACACACAAGACTGAAACACCACTTGTCCACCAGAAAAGGATCCTTTCCCAGGAATAGAAGACACAGACCCAGAGGGGTCAGGAGTACAGAAAAAAAGGCACTGGCCCATGGTGGAGTGCTTGACCTGGGGAAATGGGAAGACAGTGAAAAGGACATATGAGTTCAACAAAATCTAAGTGCTAGCAAGGATAAGTTCATTTGCTATAAAAAGTTCAAATCTATTTCTCAATAATTTTGTTTTCAATTTTGGTTCTCTCTGATTTTTCATTAAAATATCCCACGTATAAAAATTGTATTATTTCACATTATTTTGTTGATATACTCAATAAATAAATAAATGTTGTGTCTTGTCGGGGACCTGGTCTTTCTGAACTTTCAGTCCTGTTGGTGTTCCTACTTAGTTGAACTAATGTACCATAGTGGGAAACAAACCAGTTGTTCTGTGCTCTTTGGTTTATGCCAAAATTTCACTTTGGTCAATGAAGAAACTTAGTAAATGTTGCATTTTTGCAAGGGATTCTATAATCAATATTCCAGACAGAGTTAAGGATCCACAGTACTCAGACTTCCTTGTCAGCATAATCAACCAGATGGTCAATGGTCAACCAGAGGTTTTTCAGAATTCAAAAACTTTTCTTGATTTTTACTACTGTAGTGAATATATCCCACAGTATGTAACACCCCAGCAGTGTCTAAACTATAACTCATATGCTATCACATTTGTATTTTTACAGCAAAATTGGTGCACATTCACACAAAGTATACTAAATTAAAAACAGAAATAGCCTCAGATGATTTCAGGCCAGCTATGGTCACCAAACAAGTTGGGTGCCATATTCATTATACAAAGTTTTAGATTTTCAGAGCTTTCAGATTTCAGAATTAAAAAGATTATGGTAAGTATTATCATAAATTCTTTATTATATTAACGGTTAGTATTCTAGACTAAAAATGAAATATAAACTTATACTTAATCCTGAAGTAATTCTAAGCCACTTACCAAGAAATCCACTATCCCCAAATTTTAAAGGCATAAACCAAAGAGCACAGAACAACTGGTTTGTTTCCCACTATGGTACATTAGTTCAACTAAGTAGAAACGCCAACAGGACCGAAAGTTCAGAAAGACCGGTCCTCGACAAGACACAACATTCAGAAATATAAAGACTATATTAGATCTGGGCACGGTGGCACACTCCTGTAATCCCAGCACTTTGGGAGGCTGAGACAGGAGAATCCCGAGTTCAAAGCCAGCCTCAGCAACAGCAAGGCGCTAAGCAACTCAGTGAGACCCTGTCTCTACATAAAACACAAAATAGGGCTGGGGGTGTGACTCAGTGGTCGAGTGCCCCTGAGTTCAATCCCTGGTACCAAAGTTTAGTTTCAACTGCTCACTTAGTGTTAAACTCTTGCATTATTAAAGGGGAAGGTAGCAGTCATCAGTTTACAGTCACAGAATTCCTACCCCTTAACTTTCAGTGGTCTTACTGATACATGTGTTATCTCAGGAGCATTCCACAAGTTTAAAAAAAAAAAAAAAAAAAACATAGCCAGGCGTGGCGGCTCAAACCTGTAATCTCAGCACTTAGGGAGGCTGAGAAAGGAGAATTGCGAGTTCAAAACCAGCTTAGCAATGGCGAGGCACTAAGCAACTCAGTGAGACCCTGTCTCTACATAAAACACAAAATAGGGCTCGGGATGTGGCTCAGTGGTCGAGTGCCTCTGAGTTCAATCCCTGGTACCAAAAAAAACAGCTTGACATTTCCTTTCCACGTGAACTTCCACTTACCTAAATGGCACAGGGTGCCAAGGGCTGGCATACAGCACTATGTAGCTATGACTGCATCCTAGTCCCAGTCATTAAAGTGAAGGGAAAACTACACCAGAAACCAGTTCATCACATAGCTTCATCCCTCACAGACTTGAAACCAAGTCAGAAACAGGTAACTTATACAAAAATATGCACCCTGGACATTCTAAGAATCAGGCTGTGCATAAATCAGATGGAGGAAATGCAGAAAATCTTTTTATACTGTGCCAAATCGCAAACATTCTTGTGATCTTTTGAGTAGCTGTGGAAACTACACAACCACCTCTGAATTTAGAGATATAAAGTGGTATTCAGGATGAGATTAGCAAGCCAAAGCAACAGGCCACACTGGCTCTAATGTGGCAGCAAATTTCTTTCGCTCTTTTCCGTGGTACTGGAGAACCCAAGGGTCCTTTACCACTGAGTTACAGTTCAGACCTTTTATTTATTTATTTTTCAAGTTTTTAATTTTGACACAGGGTCTCACCAAGTCGCTGAATGTCTTGCTAGGTTCCTGAGAGTGGCCTTGAACTTGCAATCTTCCTACTTCAGAGTTCCAACTCCCCAAGATTAAAGACATGCACCACCATGCCCAGCACTGTAGCAAATTTCTACAAGGGCTTTGACACTGTGAGAAGTTTGATGTGCCTCAAGTTTTATTTATAAGTAAACATTCAAATATTTGCTGGATTTAATTCAACCAACATCTCTCAAGCACTTAAAATATACGAAGCACAAGCTGAATGTAGGGAATACACGGGTAGAATTGGACAAACAGCAACTACATTTCAAAATACTGCAAGTGATTCAGGACGCCTATCTTATGAAAGTGCATCATTATGTTCTTTTTTGTAAACAGAGATAAACAATATGCTTCTCCTGCATACTTAACCCACATTTTACAACAAAATTGAGGGATAGAAGTATAGCCCAGTAATAGAGCACCTGCTTTGCATGCAGGAGGCCCTGGGTTCAACCCCCAGCACCTCCAGTGCCACCCCACATAACCACCACCTGATAAGAAATACTGTGCTAAATGACTGCCAGCAACACCCAATGACAAAAAATGAGCTGGGCCTGGTGATGCACACTTGTAATCCCAGCGGCTGTGGGGGCTGATACAGGCGAATCATGAGTTCAAAGCCAGCCTCAGCAACGGTGAGGTGCTAAGCAACTCAGTGAGACCCTGTCTCTACATAAAACACACAAAACAGGGCTGGGGATGTGGCTCAGTGGTCAAATACCCCTGAGTTCAATCCCCAGTACCAAAAAGTAAAAGATAAAAAGTACTTAATAAATCAAGCAGTCACATGTATGAACACATACTCTTATTCAAATTTTCCCATATGCTATGTTAAGAGTATTACAGACATAAATCAAAAATTCTTTCTGTGAAATTATTTTGAACCTATTGCTTTTTATTTAAATAATCATAATTCTGTTACATGGATCTTAACAAAATTGTTGGGAAGAGGAAGTTTCCATTTCATAAGAGCAGTTTCACTAAAGATATTTCAGTGAGTGTTCCTGGGATTTTATTACCAAGAGTGAACAAAACAAATGAGTTGGCAACAAACGTTCCAAAATGACCTAGTCTTTTTCAAGACAATATCATGGAAACTTTGACAAAATATGCATGAGAGAAATAATGGACCAATTAAAAATGCAGATAAACTAAGTTTTTTGTCCCATCCCTGTACATCCAAATTTTCTCATCTTTCCTTTCCCTAACAAAACTAAAGATTAAGCAATAAGCTCATTTAGGTGCCAAAGACATTAAACACGTAGTTTACGTCCAGGTATACACACACACATGTTCACACACAAACATACACAGTGAGAAAAGGAAAAAAGTTCTCACTGAGTAAACACAAGTGACTAACTTACCTTGTCTCAGGGTTGTAGCCTAATATGTAGAAAAATGAGTCCACTCGGGCTTTAAACTCTCTAGCAGCAAATATGTCAGAAAAATGGGAGATGTTACACTTCCCTCTGGGAGAGAAAAAGACGAAAAAATACATTATTAATAATTTCAATTGCTTTGCAAAACAAACTACTACTGGAGAAATAGATAAGGAAGTAAATGACTAATTCCATGGTACCTGTGGAATAAGGTTACAAATTCCATACTTGTTTCTTATTTCACAACATTTTCAATATACAAGTTTTTAACTCAAGTGCTTTTATTTCATCATTTGGGCAATGAAGTAAAAATTAATAAAATGGAGGAAGGACTGTGATAAAAGAATTACTAAGCAAACTAGAAATGAATGGGGGAAGATTAAAACCATAGGGAAAATATGGATGGAAAATTCAGTCTAAAACCTTTCTAAATCATCAAGGCAAAATGGGCCTTTTCTTAATACTACATATTAAACTGTTAAAGCTAAAATGGATATCAGACATTTCTTTGCAATATAGCTTCTTCTCCTTTAATATGCAAGAAATAAACTTATTTAGAAATTAAAACAGATAAATTTGAACTTTTTACATAAAGATGGGCTCTAGTATGCAGTTTCCCAAATGCTCAGGTAAAGTTAACTGACTGTAAGTTGGAAATCTGTCTCTCACAGAAACATTGCAATAAAGAGCAGTAAGCTTTCTAGGTTTAACTGCCAACAAAAGTCAAAACTACCATGTAGCTAAAAACTACAATACTGCAGAACTGTTTACGCATGTTTTTACACACCAAGAACCCAACACAGATGCTAGAAACAACACACCGTGCAGCAGGGCCCAGCCTCACACTACAGACACACACACACGGGTGTAAATAAGAGTCTCCAAGAAGCAGAGGACTGGAAGAAGCTGAACGCACTTAGTGGCCATAGAGGTCACTTTAATGTCAAGTAGAAGCCAGAGCCTATGATACAATCAGATGGAAATCAGAGAGGCCAAAGCCCCCACTTCATATCAACACACCTAAAGCAAGCCTGCAGGACTTCTAGTTTTGTCCCCCTATGCTCACCCGAGCCCCCACTCTCAGAGTATCTACAGAGTTCAGTACACTTCAAATATGCACCTTAACAACACACTCAACAGCTAGAGAAAGACTGGCTGAGGGATACCAGTGGGGGTACCTTCATTTCCTACTAAGAAATTTTAAAACTCTTCCTTTCCCCAAGGACTTAACTATGACCAAAGCCTCAGTAATAGGCAGAAGCTAAGACTGGCTCGAACCAACTCTATTTTCTAAATTAAATAATGACATTGTTGGCTTATTAAAGTCCCTTTAACTACAGAGGAGAAAACAATTCAGGGTGACTAGGCACTTGAAATTTGACTGATAAAATTTAGAGGAACTGAATTTTACATTTCACTTAATCTTTTTTTTCAATATTTTTTAGTTGTCAATAGACCTTTATTTTATTTATTGATATGCAGTGCTGAGAATCGAACCCAGTGCCTCATACATTGTAGGTAAGCATTCCACCACTGAGCTACGACCCCAGCCCTAAATTTTACTTAATCTTAAGTAATGTAAAGTTAAATAGCCACACATAGCTAGTGGCTACTACTGAACAGCACAGATATACAGAACATTTCCATCACCACATAAATTTCTACTAGAAACACTATAACATTCCTACTATAAGTAGATATCAAGAGTCAATTCAAAGAATATACAAAGCAGACATCAGTTTTCCAGGCCCAAAACCTATCCTCTGATTTTTAAATGGAACTAAAATAAGCATCTGGAAAAGTAGATGCAAGTAAGGTCACTGAGCCAGAATAGTGGGTTCACTCTGAGACCAGCTACCCATCCATCAAAAGTGATTCAGTCCCTGGAGCTTATAGGCGGCAAATAAGGTCCTTTCTCAGTTAAGTAGGATAATGACACCTATTATACCTACTTTGAACAATACTAAGACAATCACATAAAGAAAGTCTATGAAGCTGGGTGCAGTGGCGCACGCCTGTAATCCCAGCACTTTGGGAGGCTGAGACAAGAGAACCGCAAGTTCAAAGCCAGCCTCAGAAACAATGAGGTGCTAAGTAACTTAATGAAACCCTGTCTCTACATAAAACACAAAATAGTGCTAGGGATGTGGCTCAGTGGTCGAGTACCACTGAGTTCAATCCCCAGCACAAAAAAAATAAAAAATAAAAGTAAGTCTATGCACCCGGCAAGGTGCTGCCCACCTGTAATCCCAGCGGCTCAGGAGACTTGAGGCAGGAGGATGGAGAGTTCAAAGCCAGCCTCAACAAAATCAAGTCACTAAGCTACTCAGTGAGACTCTGTCTCTAAATAAAATACAAAATAGGGCTGGGGATGTGGCTCAGCGGTCGAGTGCCCCTGAGTTCAATCCCAGTACAGAAAGAAAGAAAGTCTATGAAACACTGCATATTACAATGTTATAAAGAATAAATTATTACTATCACTGTTCATTATCAAGGAAAATGATTCTTCTTTTATTATTCTTTTGATATCTCACCTGAAGTAATTAATTAAAGGAATAGAAACCGCAACGTAAAATTCTAAACATAGGCACTGCAAATCAAACTTGTTTAGGGCAAGCCAGACGCAGTGGTGCACACCTGTAATCCCAGCACTCTGGGAGGCTGAGACAGGAGAATTGCAAGTTCAAAGCTCAGTGAGACCCTGTCTCTACATAAAACACAAAATAGGGTTGGGGATGTGGCTCAGTGGTCGAGTGCCCCTGAGTTCAATCTCTGGTACCAAAAAAAGAAAAAAAACCTTGTTTATCAATTTCAGTGTTGCTGGCATTTTGGACTGAGTAATATTGTCAGCGGCTCTCTGGTGAACGTTAGGACCTTTAGCTATATCCCTGATCCCCCACCCAGAAGCACTTACACACATTATTATTTTTATTATTTTTTTAGTTGCAGATAGACACACCTTTACTTTCTTTATTTTATGTGGTGCTAAGGATCAAATCACACATGCTAGGCAAGCGTTCCACCACTGAGCCACACCCCAGCCCCTCACACATATATTTTAACAATCAAAAATGTCTCAAGACATTGTCAAATGTCTCCTGGGGAGGGCAAAGTAACTGCTAGGGAAAGCCAAAACAGTAGGAATTGAACCATGTCATCTGATAAATGGCTATGAAAACGCAGCCAATGGGATTTTTCTCAACCATTATGTCCTCTATTTGCTTACTGTTTGTGTCTTGAAGGTTACTGATCTTTGTATGTTAATTTTATATCTTGCTACTCAATTGAAATCTTTCATTATTTTACATACATTTGTTTTTGTTTTGTTTTGTTTTTCTGAGACATGGTCTCCCTATATTGCTCAAGCAGGTCTAGATTCAAGGGCGTAAACAGTTCTTCCTTCTCAGCCACCCAGCTAGCTAGACTGGTGTGCCAGGACACCAGGTTCATAGTTCTACCATTCATTCTTTAAGGCTTTCCAAGTATGCTATTTGCAAAAAAAAAAAAAAAAGTTTTGCTTCTTCTTTACCTTTCTTGTGCCTCTGACTGCACTGTACCTCTCGTATAACAAGGAAAGTAGGTAAAATAGTGGACATTGTTAGTTTCTGATCTCACTGGGAATGTCCTATGTGTTTCCATTAAATATGATACTAGCTTTAATCAAATCAAAATCCTAGCTTTGGAGAAACTCTTTTGATTTCTTCCCTAAGATGTATTAATATGGCATAGGATATTCAGAGTCTGTGACACTAAACCAATCTTGCTTTCTTGGAATAAATTCCAGTTATTCATATATGTATTTTTAAGTGAGATACTAGGATTTTTAAAAACAGGATTTGATTAATTAGCTCTAATGTTGTTTCCCCTTTAATTTCTGCTTTTATCTTTACTTCTCTCATTGTACTTTTCTATTATTGCTGTTATTCATAACAGCTTTATTTATAATACCAGTATATACGATAGTACTATGGTATTTATACTACCATAAAGTATTTATTTATAGTACCAGAAAAAGAACTCAAATGTCCATCCACAAGAAAATAACAACAAATTATGGGGCTGAGATGTAACTTAGTGGCAAAGTGCTTGCCTCCTACACATGAAGCCCTGGGTTCAATCCCCAGTTCCAAAAAAGAAAAAAAAATTGCATACTTGCACAATGAACACTACACAACACAAAGAACACTGATACACATGAACATCGTGGACGTATCTCAAAAATGAAATGAAACCATACGCCCAAAGAGTGCACATTGAATGATTCTACTTACAGGAAGTTCTAGAACAGGCAAAAATAATTTATATTGCAAAAAACCTAAAAGTAGTTTGCTTCTGAGTAGATTCTGAGAAGTTAAGAATCCATAGGGAAATTTCTGGGACAATGGAAACGTGCCAGGTGCTCATTAAGGTCAAACAAATTCATGAAAATGTACGCTTAAAATCTGCATTTTACTGTATTTTTTTTTAAAGTATTAGTGGGGAGGGGTGCGTAGTGATATAGCTCAGTGGTAGAACACTTGCCTAGCAAGCACAAGGCCCTGGGTTCAATCCCTAGCACCACAAAAAAAAAAAAAAAAAAATGTTAAAAAATAAATACAAAAAGCTAGCTGACATGGCACACACCTATAATCCCAGCAGCTCAGGAGGCTGAGGAAAGAGGATTGAGAATTCAAAGTCAGCCTCAGCAATTTAGCAAGACTCTGTCTCAAATTTAAAAATTTAAAAATGGGCTAGGATGTGGCTCAGTGATTAAGCACTCCTAGGTTTAACCCCCTGTACCAAAAACAAAAAACAAAACAAAACAAAAACTATTGGAGAGGTCTAGGGTTGTCACTTGGTGGCAGAACACTTGCCTAGCATATGTGAGGCACTGAGTTCCATTCTCAGCACCACATACAAATAAAATAAAGGTCCACTGACAACTAAAAAAATATTTTAAAATGTGTAAAAAAAACAAACTATTGGAGGCCAATAAAATGATGGAAATCGGCAGCACACAGCTGTGGCTGTCGAAAGGCTCCTCTTGCCATCACTGCAGCCTGCAGCCCTGAGTACTGAGCGAAGCTGAAGGCAGGGCTGACGTAAACAAGTGGCTCTATGGACTGGCTGTGATCGGTTCCCTCACATTTGAAATACTTTCCACATCACGTTTTCTGGAAAGCAGTGCATACATTTAGAAATGCGTGTAGAGGTGTGCATGTAGTATAGGTACCATTTTAAACTTTGCACTTTGTTCTTAACCAGAGTCCCCTTCTCTATGAAAAGCAAAACATAACTTGATACTGTCTGTTTCCTGGAATGCATGAGGAAGGACTGCTGAGAGAAAACTGCCACTCCTCCAGCCCTGCTGAAACATCTGGTCTCACAACTTATATGGTTCTGCCTGCTCCCCATCTAAAGCCATGATTCACTGTCAACAGTAACACGATCAAAGACTGGGAAGCCCTGCATCCTAGAGCCCCCGTGCTCACCAGTAAAGACGGGGCCCGAGGTGCTGTGCTGTTGGAGAGGTCCTCTGGCAAGCACAGTGGGCCATGTGAGGATAAGGAACAAGAGGAGAATTGCCACCATGCACGGATACAGTGCAAATGGGAACGGTGGCCTCAACATCACTCCCACAAGCCACCAATTGATTGGGAGTTTTCTGATACCTTAGCACAGGTGAACCCCCAAAGAAACTCGTGAAGAGCACGCCAGCACACGTGGAATGCTTATGGCAGAGCTATTCCTGCAACTCTTACCTGACCATGAAAACAAATAAGGGAAAAAATTCACAGAATCACTATCTTGTCTAGGTATCCCGAGCCACTGGATTAGAGACAGGTACAGAGATTTTTTAAAAAATCACTTCCTCAGTTTTGCATTCTTCTGTTTCTATAGTCCTCCTGTGGGCTACCTGAGCTTTTTTCAGAATTTCATCTTGATTTATATTTACTGTTTCTGAGCACAACACTTGGCATAGTTTTCACAATGCTTGCTCGAGGTTAACAACAGATACATGTAACTAGTCAAGTGTAGAAATAGCACTTTCATTTAGGTCCCTTCTGCCTTCTCACTTTTCAAATATAACTGACTTATGCATTTCCTCTACACACATTCGGCAAAAAACGCACATTGTTTGGACTCCATTGCTGTTTTTATAATTTAATCTTGAAATTTCATTCATTTAAATATATTTTCAATTTTACTGATGGGTTTGATGCAAATAATTTCCCTTTCATCACTGCTACAAATGAACACTGAGAATTCCGACATACAACAATTTTTTTAAACTTCCTTAATTTCAGCTTGTATTTCCTCTTACACCCAGGAGCTAATAGAAAATGATGAAAGAGCCTTGTTCACACTAAATGAACTACAGGCTTACTGTATTATAACCAGACATTTTCTCTATTGTACTGAAGAAAAAAGAATGTACATTGTCTATTATTAAGAGTACAGAGTTCAATATATGTCTGACATTAAGTGCTTACAAAAAAAGTAATCAAAATGTGTAAAATCTGTATGAAGAAATTTTTCAAACATTCATAGAAGTATACAAAAGTCAGCAAGGACTAATGGAAAAATACCAGTTGTTCTTAGATAGGAAAACCAAACATTGTACCCTTTCCATAACTTCATTAATAAACTAAATACGATCCCAACACTGATCCCAACATATTATTTTATGGACTACAACAATAGTAAGGATCACATGGAAAAAAAATAACTAAACAATGGGGGAACTAGCTGTATCGGACATTAAATCGTACTATAAGGCTCTAGTTAAAGGAGTATGGTGCAAGCATATAAATAGACAACAGAATAAAAAAAGAAAAAAAATCCAGATTACATGTGGAAAATCATACAAAGCTGGAATCTCAAACTATTAGGCTAAAGACAAATAATCGGATGCGGTGGCATACTCTTGTAATTCCAATGACTTCAGATGCTGAGGCAGGAGGATTCTAGGTCTGAGGCCAGCCTCAGAAACTTACACAGGCTCTAAGCAACTGAGCAAAACCCTGTTAATAAATAAAAAATAAAAAGGGTTAGGGATGTGGTTTAGTGGCTGGGGATCTCTGGGTTCAATTCCCAGTATGGAGGAAAAAAAACTAAAAATAAACTTGACTAAGTGGTACTGAGACAACTGAGTAAAATTCTTCTTTAAATATGTTACAGGAAAAGGCTTTTTAAATATGGCTTAAATTCCACAGGCATTCATAAAAGAAAAGACTGATTTATCTGATGAAATAAAAATATTGTGCCTTTAAAAAAAAAACTAGCCAGGCACGGTTGCACACGCCTGTAATCCCAGCACTTTGGGAGGCTGAGACAAGACAATCACAAGTTCAAAGCCAGCCTCAGCAATGGCGAGGCGCTAAGCAACTCTGTGAGACCCTTTCTCTACATAAAACACAAAATAGGGCTGGGGATGTGGCTTACTGATTGAATACTCTTGAGTTCAATCCCCAGTACTCCACCCCCCCAAAAAAATAAAATAAAATAAACAAAATCAAAAGAAAACTGGTGCTAGTGGAAGAAAATATTTGCTACATATAAAACATATGCCAGACATATAAAGAGCTTTTTAAAAGTGGGTGGTTTTTTTTTTTTTTTTTATTTCGTACCTGGAATTGAATGCAGGGGCACTCTCACTGAGCCACATCCCCAGTCCTATTTTGTGTTTTATGTAGAGACAAGGTCTCACTGAGTTGCTTAGCACACCTCACCATTGCTGAGGGTAGGTTACAGGCTTGTGCCACTGCACCCAGGGAGCTTTTTAAAAGTGAAAGACAAAAAGTCAACATAAAAGACACGATCAGATAATTCATATTCATTAAACATGTGGAAAAATGTTCAAACTCATTGTGAAATAAAGTAAAACAACACTACTATTACACTTCTAATCTACCAGAGAGTAATGTAAGTATTTATACAAATATATACCTACAAACTAGTTCTTTTTATGTATTTATTGGTACTTCGGACTGAACCACGGGGCACTTTAACATTAAGCCACATCTCCAGCCCCCAGCCCTTTTTTGAAAAATTTGAGACCCAAAGTTGCTTAGGGCCTCATTAACATGCTAAAGCTGGTCCTTGTGATCCTCCTGCTTCAGCCTCCCAAGTCATTAGGATTACAAGCATGTGACACCAGACCTGGTATAAAAATTTTTTAAATAAAACAAATATTAGGAAAACAAGTAGTTTTATACATCATCAGCAGGAATGCAAATTGATACATACCTTCTGGAGAGAAATTTGGTAATATTTAACAAACTGCATATACATAAACCATTCCACACAGCAATCCCACTAGTATAAATTTACTCTGAAGATATGCACAGTCAATAAGAAAATACATTTGCACAGAATATTCACTGAATCATCACTTAGAACTGCAAAATTTACAAACCACCTAAATACCTACACACAGGAGGGTAAATGAATAAACTATCAGACATCAATCTCATGTACGGAGTACCATATATGAGAGAATGAGCGAGATCTCTATGAACTGATACAAGCAATTCCCAAAACATACCATCAAGTGAACAATTCAAAGGACAAAAGATATCAATAGCATTCTGTCCCTCATATAAGAAGGGATCCTGGGCTGTGATTGTAGCTCAGCGGTAGAGCGCTTGCCTCACATGCGTGAGGCCCTGGGTTCGATCCTCAGCACCACATACAAAGCAATAAAATAAAGATATTGTGTCCATCTACAACTAAAAAAATTAAAAAAAAAAAAAAAAAAAAAAAAGAAGGGATCCTAAGCAAATAGACATGCATTTGCACATTTGTAAAAACAAAGTGCAGGAAAACTAAACCAGGGAGTAAATTAGTCAGCTCCTGCTAAGTAGCCTGGAACTTGCATGACCTCCAAAGGCCCTTGTGTGAAAGACGTGGTCCCAGGACAGCACTACTGGGAGGTGATGCATGCAATCTTTCAAAGAAGGAGGGTTAGTGGGTGCCTGGCCCCTTTTTCTTTTTTGGTAACAGGGATTGGAAACCAAAGGTGCTTTTACACTGAGCCACGCCCCCAGCCCTTTTTATTTTTTATTTTGAGACAGGGTCTTGCTAAGTTGCTTAAGGCCTCGCTAAATTGCTGAGGCTGGCCTTGAACTTGCCATCCTCCTGGTTCCAGCCTCCTGAGTAGCTGGGATTACAGGTGTGTGCCACCATTCCCAGCTCTTGTTCTTTTTTGTTTTCTGGCCATAAAGTAGGCAGTTCAACTCTATCACACTTTTATGTCTAATGTGCTTCGTCTCCACAGGGCCAAGGAAACGTGGGTCAGAACCTCAAACACTGTGAGCCAAAACAAATGCCTCCTTTTCATAATCATTTCAGGTATTTTGTTATAGTGACAGAAAGCTAACAAACAGTTACTCATTACAGGTACATGGGAAAGAAATAAAAAATTAAAATACAATGGTCAGCTCAAGCATCTCTTTTCTTATAGATCTGACCTTTAGATGCACCCAGATAGAGTGGCTGCAGTGGCTCATGCCTGCAATCCCAGCAACTCAGGAAGCTGAGGCAGAAGGCTCACAAATTTGAGACCAGCCTCAGTAATTTAGCAAGGCCCCAAGCAACTTAGTGAGACCTTGTCTCAAAATAAAAACTAAAAAGGGCTGGTGATATGGCTAAGTGGCAAAGCACCCCTGGGTTCAATCCTCAGTGTCAAAAAAAAAAAAAAGAAGAAGAAACAGGAAATCTATGACAGAAATAGAACTCATCTAAGTAACTGGAAAATACTATCTTACCACATACTATAAGGCTAAAGACAAAAATTAAGTCAATAAATGTGTTTTTCACAGAAACATGGGTTACAAATTCTGAGACTAAGTTCTGTGTATTCTAGAATTGAACAAAAACAAGTAAACATATTTTAACAATAACAATTGAGTTTCTCACTACTGGAGAAAGAAATTACAAATAGAGGGGAAGAATGAAACAAATCATGTGGAATTGAACTAGAATCCAAAATATCAGTATAATCTCACAGTTTGGAGTGAGGTGGGGAGGAATACAGACAGGAGTTAGCACACATACATATGTATCCTGCTCTGTGTAGCAAGAGAGCCTCGAGGCAATAACACCCGATAGTAATAAGCAGGTCTAACAGTCAGATCTTGTTTTCTAAATTCTGTTCTCCACAAAAAGGAACCAGGGCTCCTTGGAGATTGGTTAGTTAATTCCAGCACCAGGCCTGAGAAATTATGAAATGAGTCTGTGAATCTATCATAGAGTCCGAAAAGAAAAAGGGGCTTAATAGCCAGGTACATAGGTGCACACCTATAATCCCAGCAGCTTGGGAGGGGCTAAGGCAGAAGTATCGCAAGTTAAAAGCCAGCCTCAGCAATTTAGCAAGTCCCTGTCTCAGAATAAAAAATAAAAAGGACTGGTGATGTGGCTCAGTGGTTAAGCATCCCTGGGTTCAATCCCCACTACCAAAAGGAGGTGGGGGGCTTAGCTTAAAATGCACTGATCTTATCTGATCTCAGGTGCTAGGCAGGGTTAGGCCTGATTATTACCCAAATGAGAAAAAGTGCTCAAAAAGAATAGAAGCTTGCTCAAAGAACACAGGAGTTAATGTGAAGTGACTCCTAAAGGCCAAAGCTCAAATAATCCAAACAACAAACAATGATATTAAACTATAAGCAACAAAATAAATATTCATGAGTTCATGCTGATGTAAGTATTTAATTAAATAGACTGATGCAGGAAAAAGGAGAAATTTTTTCTACAGAATTCCAATTAACAAGCACAGAGGCAAAGACAGAAAATAGAAACTACCACTAGACAAGCAAAATATTAATAATAGTGGCAAATGAAATCCACTGATAGATGCTGAAATCAGTGCATGAAAGCTTAAGGAGAGAAACGATCTGCACTGTCTCAAAGACTCTCCCTAAGAAAATTAACTCCAGGGGAAAAGCTGCTTAACAGTGGAGAAATCTCGCCAAAGCAACATTAATCAAGTGGTCAAGGTCAATGTCACCAGTAATTTGACAAAGCACCTCATGGAGCTTTGTCAAGAGAATGCAGACACACTACTTCTGTGGTATTCTTGCCAAAAATGTGTTATCTTCAATGCAATCGTGTGGCTAAGATAAACTGAGAAATGTTTGGTAAAATAATTGATCCATACTCTTTAATTAAAAAGTATTGCTGGGTGAGGTGGTGCACATCTGTAATCCCAATGTCTTGTGAGGCTGAGATAGCAGGATCGCAAGTTCAAAGCCAGCCTCAGCAAAAAGCGAGGCGCTAAGCAACTCAGTGAGACCCTGTCTCTAAACAAAATACAAAATAGGGCTGGGGATGTGGCTCAGTGGTCGAGTGTCCCTAAGTTCAATACCTAGCACCCCGCAACCCCCGGCCAAAAAAGAGTATCGAGGTTGGCTACGTGCACATGCCTGTAATCCCAGTAACTGGGGAGGCTCAGGCAGGAGTAAGAAAAGTTGAAAGCCAGCCTCAGCAATTTAGCAAGGTCCTAAGCAACTCAGTGAGACCTTCTAAATAAAATACAAAAAAAGACTTGGGATGTGGCTCAGTGGTTGAGTGCTCCTGAGTTCAATCCCTAGTACCAAAAAAAAAAACAAAACAGTATGATGGTATGACAGACAAGGATGGACTAGGGAATCATTACAGAATGCAAGAAACTACAGAGAAACTAACTGCACCATAGGATCCCAAATATGACCCCAAAACAAGAACAACAACAAAAAGGATACTGTTGAAACTGAAAGCGAATCCTCAGTTCAATGGGTTGAGTTAAGATTAGTTCCCTGGTTCTCCCTACTGCACCACAATTAAAAGAAGATGCTCTCATTGTGGGAGGTTAAGGAAGAATAAGAAACCCAGTACTTGTACCTTTTCTTTGCGTCAAAAAGCAGCTCCAGGAGCCGGGCGTGGTGGCTCAAGCCTGTAATCCCAGCACTTAGGGAGGGTGAGACAGGAGAATCGCGAGTTCAAAGCCAGCCTCAGCAACGGCGAGGTGCTAAGCAACTCAGTGAGACCCTGTCTCTACATAAAACACAAAATAGGGCTGGGGATGTGGCTCAGTGGTCGAGTACCCCTGAGTTCAATCCCTGGTACCAAAAAAAAAAAAGCAGCTCCAAATAACTTTTTTATTGACTATGAAGTATTCAAGGACACAGTATCTTTTCCATGTTCCCAGCACCTAACAGCCCTCCATCTACTAGTAGGACAATAAAGTGGTTGAATGATGAATGGATAAATGAACTGCCAGAATGTGGTGACAGTGAGGCACTACGCACATGAAGACAAGTACAAATGTGGTGATTATTTCACATATAAAACAACTATACAGTAAAGCCAGAAAATAAGTCTTAAGCTACAAAACTAAGAGCTGGGAGACACTATGAAACTCCTTAGGGAACTCTCAGAGAATCTCCAGATGACATCCCTGAAAAGATGGCTCATCTCCCCATACCTAAAGCAATCTGAAAACCCAATTAAACCATCCAGCAGGCCACCGAGAAATAAAATCACTAAATGCCCGAGTACTCTTACCTTCAATAACTCTACACAAAATCAATTTCACTTTTAATTTTATTCCTTTTACATTTTCACAAATCCAGATTCAATGAACAGAGTACTGTGAAAGAGAATTGGGGATTTAACTCAAGAACTATGCGTGTTCCTGAGTGTGAGCTGTTCTGTGAGGGGCCTCCACACATCTTGTGCATTGGTATTAAACCAGAGGCTATGTGTTTGGTTCAGGATACTGTGACTCAGTCATGCCACCCTAAATAGGTCTGTCAAAAGGGTAATTCAAAGGTTAACAAACTTGACACTGGTCACAAAGCTATGTGGCAGAGTCACAATTCAAACTAAAGTCTTCTAATTTCAATCTAGTGGTTTTTTTGTTTTGTTTTTTTTCTCATTACATCACAAGGTTAGCCAAAAACACTTACCTGGGAATAAGGAGAACTTAAGAAATACTCTACTCAAGATGCTAGCTTTACTAATGGTAGCTACTAATAAGTTTATGTAGTGAATTATGAAAGCAAGCAGTTGTAGGAACTCTGCTGAAAGGTAGGTGAGGGCCAGCCCAGGTACAGCGCATTGCCTTACCACATATCGCTACAACCACAGAGGTCCACAGTCATTTCTGGAAATGAATTTAGTCTTGGTAAGGAAAAGCTTTAACCTCACAATTCACAAAGAGGATACACAGGAATTTTGTTTTCCTTTTGATTCATGATAATGGCTAAAGGGAAAAGCTTTCACTCCTCCTTTATAACCCAACTTTAGTAAAAACTTGAAAGAAAAATGTGTACCTGTTTCCTCCCCAGTGAATGGAATGGCCACAGCCCCTCAAGAGTTACTGTGAGCCCAGATAAATGCACTGAACTGAGCCTCTGACACCTGAAGAGAAGGGTGCTAAGCACAGTGTGATCAATCTTTCCGTCTGTCCTCTGTAGTTTTCCTATTACATTCTTTCCACCCCTTGTACGTGTCCACAGACTACTTGTGTTTCTCTCAAAATTGAAAATATTTTGGCAGTACTGGTTTATATCTGTGAAGAAAGAAAGAACTATTTTTGGTGGGTAAACTGTGAAAAAGAAAATTGGGAAAAAAAGGTTAAATCTTCATCCTCAAACCACCCCCAACATATGTTTAAGTTAAAGTAATCTAATGCTGGTGAGGAGAAAAGAGATGAACAGACATTCCCAGGGGTGCAGCCATTCTATTCTGTTTTCTTGGAAGTGAGGTGAGCGGCAGGCCAAAGCCCCTCTTGTGGTGAGCACATTGCTGATGAAAATGTGGTGGAATCGCCATGCACAAGGAAGAACCATATGCAGGAGGAGCAGATGCCAGCAAACACTCACGCATCAACCAGTATTTACTAAGCATCTACTAGCCAGATCATTAAGTAACTTACCACCAGGTGTCTGGGAAAAAAATCCATTTGACAAAGTGGCAAAGAGAGGCTTTCTTTGGAAGCTAACAAAACCAAAGATGAAAATTTTATAACAGAGCTACCTATACCACTTTTCATGACAACTTTAAACAAAGTGCCACAGGAGAAAAAAATTAACCAACAAGGATTCTCATCCCATGCCCAGGAAAAAGAATCTCCAGTGTCCACTGCAGTGGGACAGTGTAAGGACAGTGCTTCAGTTACAGATCTCCAGGGGGCACCTGAGTGTGAACCTACTTAGAATAAATTTATCTGGATCCAGCTGGAATTACATGAGATAAATGGTTCTTCTGAAATGCCACAGCGAGATGAAAATTACTCTGCAAATCTGAACAGCATTGATAAATAATCAAATATATCCATTTTATGGAACTGCGTCAAAATAGGTTGAATAATAAGAGTCATGTATCTCACTTATTTTTTATTTTACTTTTTGGTGTCGGGGATTGAACTCAGGGGCACTCAACCACTGAGCCACATCCCCACCCTATTTTGTGTTTTATGTAGAGACAGGGTCTCACTGAGCTGCTTAGCGCCTCACCGTTGCTGAGGCTGGCTTTGAACTCACGATTCTCCTGTTTCAGTCTCCCAAAGTGCTGGGATTACAGACGTGTGCTACCAGCCTGGCTTCACATATTTAACTGAAATTCCAAATCCCTTAAAATCATTTACTTCAACCAATGAGGTAAGATGAGAAGAGGAAGGAAAAAGTAAGCAAAGCAGGATAAGAACTTTGTTACCTATCTTTGCTAACAATATAATTGTTCCATCAACCAAGCCAACTTTCTATTAACTTGCTTTGTTCAACAAGCAGGCTTAAGATTGGAAAGCTACCTCCCAAAGATATATAAAAGCTTGTAGGAATTTTTAAAAAGTTTATGAACGACCACAGGAATTCTCAAAATTTATCTAAAGTCCTGTCAGAACTCAAATCTAACTACATCCAGTCCTTCCCCTATCGTGGGGGTCAGCAAACTGCTGAACAGCAAGCGAAGTCTGGTCCACCAGACTTTGTTTTCATATGTTCTGAAAGAATGGTTTTTATATTTCTAAATGGCTGAAAAAAGAAATCAAAGAAACATGGTATTTCCTGATGTAAAAAATTAAAAGAAACTCAAATTTTATTGTCCATATATAAAGTTACAGAGTTCTTCTCCTTTTTTTTTTTTTTTTTTTGTACTGGAGATTGAACTCAGGGGCACTCGACCACTGAGCCACCTCTCCAGCCCTATTTTGTGTTTTATGTAGAGACAGGGTCTCACTGAATTGCTTAGCACCTCACCATCGCTGAGGCTGGCTTTGAACTCGCGATTCGCCTGTCTCGGCATCCCAAAGTGCTAGGATTATAGGCGTGTGTCACCAGGCCCGGCTCTTTCCATATATAAAGTTTTATTGGAATGCAGCCACCTCATTTATTTGTATATTGCCTATGGTTTTTGTGCTACAATGCCGGAGCTAAACAGCTGGGACAGAGGCCATGTGAAATATATCTGATCCAAAAAGTTTGCCAAAATCTGCTCTAATTTTCCTTGAAGTAACTGGCCTTAACTGTGTAGCTTTGCACAAGAGATTTTAGATGGTTTTATTGAATACCATGAGAACACTGTAAAATAGAAATCACCTCATTGTAGTGAAGCTAAATGCTAGCAAATCCCAATGACCTTTTTAAAAGTCATATTCTTTAACAAAGAAAATAGTTCTTACTGCACTATTGTTTATTATTTTCAGTGAGGAAGGGATTTTAAGGATATTCGTTGTTGAACTTCTTATGCCACCTCAGAGGTCCAGAGTCTGCCATGTATATGCAAAATGTATCCAGACATACGGGTGTCTTCTTGATCAGGACATTAAATATAAAGCAGAGGGTCTATTAAGACTAGCTGCAATGTTTCCTTGTCTCAAAATAAAATCTTCAATATATTGCTTACCCCCTACCAAACTATTTGGTAGGAAAATTTTCAGACAAACACAAAATGGAAATAATAGCTGAATGAAAATCTGTATAAATTCTGTGGAGATAATTAATTAGTATACTGCCATATTTGCTTCACTCATTTTTTCTAGTGGCAGGGATTCAATCATTAAAAAGTAAACTGCAGACCATCAGAACATTTTACCTTCAATATCAAACAGTATCAGAAATATTAAATTTCAAGGAGCTAAAGATACAATACTACAGCAAGGACGTAAAAAACTAAACTAGAACAAAAATATAGAGGGAGGTAAAGCCAGATTAAGGAAGTTACTGGCAACCTCTGAAATCTCAATTATTTAAAGTGTTACCTTACTGAGACGGTAAGAGTTGTCTGGTAATAATAATGGTCATCAAAAGAGATGAGGAGAGTTTAGACTTTTTGCCTCCCATATTCAGTGACTTCCCCTTAACATGGAAGGCCACATCTCCAGTACTTACCTAAGGGCAGCAGCATGGTACGTGTCAACGTAATCAGAAATGAAGAGCTCTCGGTTCTTGATAACTGGGTCTGTAATGACAAGTTCTCTTCCAGAGTCTGTCCAAAAAAATAATAGTAATAACAATTAATTACCTAAGGGGCTATCAAAGCAAATTTCCCCCAAAAGAGAGAGAAAGTTTTTGTACATTTTTCTCAGGTTCACCTCCCACTGAAGAAAGCCCAATAAATAGCCAGGCCTGGTCAACACCGTAAGTGTGCAAAATTGGGCAGAGGATAATACACAAGAACAAAGTACACAATTTTAGACAACTGACAAATTATCTTGTTGGATGTGTGTTGTACCCTTTACTAAATCCCTGATTTGCCAAAATGCATTAATTTAGTAAGTAAAAAACTAAAGAAGGAAAAGGAAACAACTATCACATCCTAGCAATTTGTGAACTACTAATATATTTAGTGATCCTATCCTTCCCTACCACCCCCAAATATTCCTGAATGGGATAAAGCCACACACTGACTCAGCTGAAAAGAATGGCCAAGATGGGCACGGTGGTGCACACCTGTGATCCCAGGGACTGGGGAGGATGAGGCAGGGGGATTGCCAGTTTGAGGCCACTTGGTGAGACAAGTGCGACTTGGTGAGACCATCTCAAAACAAAACAAAAAGGATTGGAGATGTAGCTCAGCAATAAAGCAAATTTAACTGCTTTAACAGAGTTTTTATTATTTCAAATTAGTAAGGTACCAAAACCAACATTATTCTTCAAAATCATTTTTTGATCATTAGTGTGTGGACTCACAAAACCTATCAGCAAAGGCAATGCAAAAGCAGAAGAGCCCAGACACCAGGGTGGGACACAGCCTGCTCTTGCTCCAGCACCACCAAGAAGATGCAGTATGTCCTCAGCAACCCCTTTAGCACCTCTGAACTCAGCTTGCTCATGTGCAACTACAGGGACTAGCCTGCCTCACAGGATTCATGGGTGACTGATGTCAATCATACAGCACGCAGCCTAGCATCTCTTGAGAATCAATTTCTAAAAAGGCTATTATACACCTATACAAAGGAAACATCCATTTTATGTACGTTATGACACTTTCTGTGTCAATAAAGTTACTGGGCAGAACTACAATGTTGGGGGAGAGGGAAAAAAACTCAAGTTACCTGGAACTATCTTCCCACTGTTCTCAAAGTCAGGTATAAAGCTGAATTCTAAAAAATAATTCTGAAAACTTTGCTTTGAAAGCTGAAGTTCACTACCCTGAAAATACAGGGACACTCAATAATGTAGACTAGGGGTGTGGGAGACGGAGAGAGACAATCTTATAGGATTTTAAATATTATTTGTTTATTACTCAGTGAAAAAAAGGAATTTAAAGAATAAAATTACTGGTATTTCCAAAGAAGACCTATCTTTAATCCAAGTTTAAGAGAAAGATGCTATTGGCACATGTTCACAGGTTTAAAAAAGTAAAAATAACAAAAGAGCTAGGATTTGGGAGCATTCCAGCAATGTTCTTATTTATAAAAAGTTCTTTCAGAGAAAATTCACCTAAGTGGCTATCTCCATTTAATGATTTTTAGAAAGAACTTTACTCAAACCTAAGATTTAAAAGAATCACAGCTGGAGTTGTGGCTCAGTGGCAGAGCACTTGCCTGGCATGTGTGAGGCACTGGGTTCGATTCTCAGCACCACATATAAATAATGAATAAAATACAAAGGCCTATCAACAACTAAAAAAATATTTTTAAAAAAAAGATTTACAAGAATCAAGTCAGAAGGACATACTTACCATTTTCATTATGTCGATCTTGAACCAAATGCTGATACACAGAATCTGGAACTTCAGACTGACGGTAGTACCATTTGACGTTCATGAGTAGATGGTCCCTCTTACTCTGAAAAGGAAAATCTAACAGCATTAGAAACAGGATTTCAGGTGTCCAAAAGTGCAGATCACACCCATGATTGAAACCCTGTAAGGAGGCGGGCAGCAGACAGGGCAAAGAGTTACAGCGTCCAACTGTATTTTTTCCAAAATCCCCTCTGACTCTACTCCTCAAAGGTGTTTATTTCAGAAAACAAGAGAGACAAGTCCCAAAGCTGTATCTCCCCAGTTTGAATAACTATTTCATTCAATATTATGTTTTCATTCAACACTATACAATTCTACATGAATACATCCTTCTATCTTATTTCTTAATCATCTTGGTAAATATTTATCATTGGAGCATACTATTAAAGCTCTTTAAAATCAAGTGACTAAAAAGAACTTACCTAGTAAGAAATGACACTAAGTCACTTTATCTTCAAGGTCTATCATGAACACTGTATCAGAGAGTCAACCTCTACTTTGTTTTGGCCACAGAACTTTGCAGTTATTGCTTTACATCAAAGTAGGGGTGAAGGGTAGTGATGAAGGTGCTCTGAACCCACAGAGCACATGTCTTATTTGTCTTTGAATTGTCTGAGAATAGAACCACCTGTACATAATTACTGGTTAATAGTGAGGACTTCAGTGTTGATCATCATCCTATAAATGTTTGTAGGATGATGAATCATGGTATCTCTAAGTCAACTTTGTTCCAGTTCATTCAAACAACAAGGATTCAAGGCTGGGGTGTAGCTCAGTGGCAGAATGTCTGCCTATCATGCAATGAGGCCCTGAGCTCCACGCCCAGCACAGCAAAAAACCAAAAACAAATAGAAAAGATAGGGGTAAATATTGTCTTTCCATTTGAAGGCTACGGGGCTACAGCTTGAAGTAGACTGTCTATGTTCCTGGTTATGAAGCAGTTCCACAGGGAATGCACAAATATTCCCTGAAGCTTCATAAAATACTTTTCAACCTGAGTGGGGGACCTTATTCCCCCAAGGTGGATGCCATATGGCGCCTCTTAGCACGCTCTACTTTCTCATCATAGGCCCACTGGTCAGAAACAAGTAAGAGATGTCTAAATCCTAAAGTATGTCAAGAACCCTCATTAATGAAAATGCCTCCTGCTTTAATGAGAGATCATAAATACAGACCCCACTTAAAGACGAGGAAGGCTCCAAACACCCTTTGCTAAAATACGTAAGCCATTAAAAGAACCAGAAAGCATGGGGAAGGGGAGACCTGCCCTAAGTCTCTCAGAACTCTAATGTGAAGATCTATTCCAAAGTATCATAAATACCAAGAATCTTACTTCGCAATTAACTATGTCAGATGGCACGCCTTTTATTTTTTAATGAAACAGACTACATATACAGAGAACAATCCTACATGATGTACAATCTTTAGTTTTTAATCCCTCTTGCACTTCTATATTGAGAAGTTTAATGATGAAACTTATTCTGGGACTGGGGATGTGGCTCAGTGGTAAAGCTCTTACCAGGCATTCATGAAGCGCTGGGTTTGATCCCCAGCACTGCAGAAACAAAACAAAACAAAAAAATTATTCTGCACTGCCTATTCTACAAGGAGGAAAAAGAGGACAGACCAGTATAGGAAATAAGAATAAACGCAGGTAAAGGAGTACTTAGCAGGAGACTATGGAGCAGGTAACATCTGACCCAGAAAAACTCAGAGATTTCAATAGATTATTTTTAAACAGAGGAAGATACCTGAGAAATAAATAAAAATAGACAAAGTAGAGGCGTATTCATACTTCACATGGTCCATCTCCATGAGAATGGCAGAACTCTGAGAAGAACCTAATCCTCTCTGTGGTTTGGCCTTCAGCTGCTGACCACACAGGGAGGGGGTATAAACACCAGGACCTGAGGAACACAGCTAGAAGGCCTGGGAGACCAGAATATGCCACCCTGAGTATGCCTGACGGGCATAAGAACTGTTTTAGGGTACAGGGACAATTACTTTTCCTTCTCCTAAAAATCTGTAGTCTTCCTTCCCTAGGTTGGGTGATAATCAGCAGGATCAGGATGAGATTACACACTGTGGAAAGAAAAATAAAGCCCCAGGGAAAGAGCAGAGCCTGCTTGAGTACTCAGAGCTAAAGCCATTAAAATAAAATATGCTGTCTAATACCAGCGTTCTCACCTCTGCACCACCAATTTTTGGACCAGATGATCTTTGTTGGGGCTTTTTAACAGTATCCATGGTTTCGAACCACTAAAAGTCAATAGCATCCTTCCTCTAGTTGTGAAAACCAAAAATGTCTCTGAACATTGCCAAATGTCCCTGTGGCAATGTTCAAACTATCCCCAGTGGAAAACCACTGGTCCATTTTCCATTTTGTTTTTTAAGGAGAATAAGGCCAGGATGATAAAAACAAAACCTGGCTCAAGCCCTGCAGACTAGGGAACACACACTACTGGAAATAATACAGTAAATCTTATTGTAGTTCAAATCCAAGTGCCACAAACTCCCCACTGTAGAATTGTGGGCCCTGACTAAGAGTCTCTGAATCTCCTCTCTTCTGTAAAATGGGGATAGTGACAACAACCCAAAAGAACTACTGGAAGAATTTAAAAGATACCATCTGAAACTGAGTCAGTGATCAAAGAAATACTGCATCCTCCACAAGCAGGTGGCTGTAACCAGGGCTTCGCAATAATCTCAAGAACTTTGCTGAGAAATGTTAAGAGTTATTTCTCCACCAGAACACTGTTTCATACAAAAGATGGTGCTGATCTCTCATCCCTGAGCTTCCCAGCTCATGCTAACTACTAAACAGAGCACAGAGAAATTCAGATCTACTAGCAGTCTTGGCAACAATCTATATATCTGTGTATTTCTGCAACACATTTAAAATGTCTGGAAACCTGAAGAGCCCCAGGAAATACGGATAAGGTATAGTGCTGGCAGTTATACTATTGCCTCTTTTTCTGAACCAAGTTAATAACTCTGACAACCTTTCGAAGTAGTTTTTAAGTTGGCATCTGACACAGGAATACTTATTAATAATGCAAAAAGAATTAATGCTCTGGTTTTTTGGATCTAGGTCTATGACTCCTAACAGCATATTTTTTACAAGACAACTAAAGGATTTGCTGAATTTCCTTATGTAGTACTACCCCATAACCAGATAGGGGCAGCATTGTGTTATTAAAAAACAAACAAAACAAAAAACAAAAAAACCCAAAACATAGGATCTTAACTCCACAGATACAACACAGCAAAGGTAGACAGCAATTCTAAACAAATTTAAATAGCTGCAATAAGCACATTATTTCTAAATAGCCCAATAACTTAAATGTTGAACATCTATAAAGGAAGGCAGTGTATTGTCTCAAAAGCCACTAGACTGAAATCACGTAACTGCAATATCTGGAATGCAATTCTGTCTGCCACACCACTAGCGAGTTCCTTTAGTCAAGTCACGAAACCCCTTACAAGTAAAAGGAGAGAACCAGATGATTTCTGTGATCTGTATTTCTTGCCCAGACAAAACCAAACAGATAATATGACGTGGGAAAATACCTTATGCTTTCCCTTCATCTGTTCAATGTATTAGCTAAAATTACCATCCTAAAGGTTGATGAAGTGAAATCTTTAGAGGAAGCCAATTTCTGAGGCACTAAGCACAGCTAAGGGATCCTGGGAGAAGCCCTCTCCCAGTCTGAGATCACCTCCACACTGGGGGTGGCACAGAAGTTATCCACAGGAAATTTTCACATATCCTATTCCTGCTGGGCACAGTGGCACATACCTATATTCCCAGGGGCTTAGGAGGCTGACCAAGGAGGAGCACAAGTTCGAAACCAGCCTCAGCAACTTAGCAAGATTTTGTTTCAAAAGAAAAAATTTTTAAAAGGGCTGGAGATGTGGCTGGGTGGCTAAGCACCTCTCGGTTCAATTCCTGGTACCAAAATAATAAAAATGGTAATTCCTACCCCTAACTAGTCAAACATTTGCTCAAAATTTCAGAAAACTAAAGCCAGAAATAAACTTCGGATGATCTCATCTAACCCAAACCATCCGGGTTTTTGAATTCTGGCTTTGCAACTTCCTAGCTGTGCAACTTTGGGCAGGTAATTTCTCTTAAACCTCAATTCCCTCAAATATAGAATGTGGGAGAAAACTCATGGTCCCTACCTCATTAAATTGTGAGGATTACTCAGATCAGTATCAGCTGTGTGGACTGGCTCTCAATGGCTGGGCATTACTATCACTGTCTCACAGATGAAGTCAGTTGGGACACACCAAGAGGCCACTTACAAGCTTTGTTCTTCTCAGATTCAAAATCATGCTGGCACTGCAACAATATAAAAACAAGCCATGTAGGCTGTGGGGGTGGGGCATCTTCATGTCCTAAAAATTCTAGAAGCCTATCAAGTGAGGCATAAATATGCCTCATTATTTACTAGTGATGTCACTGAATGATGGTGTAAAAGTCAAGTGTTAATAAATGACATATTTTAAACCGTGCTGAACCAAGACAGAAGGCAGAAGAAGCTTCCTAGGTGAAAGCATCCTGGGGATTATTCCAAATAAGGAGAAGAGCCCACCAGGAAGTAATTGCCCATCATTTCACCTTCACAATAAAAGACCGATTACAAGTGCAGGGACACACCAGAGCCAGGGACATCACCTCAGAGCACATCACCTTCTCCCGGTGAGGTTTCAAGAGAACAGCTCTGTGTAAAAGGGGAGGAGGAGCTGCTCCTGGGTTAAATGGAGGATTGCACGACCCAGGCTAGGGTCTCACTAGAAATGAAAAGTACATGGGATTTTAAGGAAATGAATAGAAGACAAACCCCACCCTTTTCTCCCACCAGGTCTTAGGAAAAAGACAAACTCCTAATTTGGGGGGGCGGGGCGGGTTTTTTGGGAGAAGAGAGATGATTTCTAAAGGGCTTTGAATGTCAGACAAAAGCGCTGAAATTACCTAATTCAAAAGTCAGAACTGAATTAAACCTTCAAAACTATGACTAACTCACCAACATGACTGACAAGAGCAGATCAGGGAGAAGGAAAAAGGAGACATGAAGGGCCAATAGGAGACTAGTGTTCAAGGGCAACTGTGTTCATTTGATCAGTGCCACACCACTCAGTGGACCCTTCTTTTTTCCCCACAGAGAGACACAGGCTGGAGGACTCTGAAATAATGTTTTCCTAGAGAGCTTTTATGATTATTAACCTAGTACTTTCATTGATTTAAACAGTCAGTCTTTCCCAGGAACAGTCTTAATGTCCTTAGGAAAATGTTTCTCTGCAACGTTAAAAAATAATACTAAGCAAGAAACTAAGAGGCGGCATTCACTGGCGACCAACAGGACAGGTACAGAGATTGCTTAACACAACTTGGAGGTAGCCTATAAGACAGAATGAGAACCAGCAGCAATTTAAAATTCACCTGGTTAAAGAAAAGAGCTTTTTCAATCTACTTGCCACTCCTGGCAGGAACCATCAAACCCTCACAACCCCCAGAGGAGGCCACTGCTGTCCCTCCAGTGTTGCTGAGTGGACGGACACTGAAGCAGACTGAACTGCACACAGAGGAGGGGGAACCATGTCTGAATGAAGAGCAACTTCGTCATGTTGCATGGGGGCTGAGGGCTACAACCCCACCCTGACAGGCACCAGAGAGCCTGGTGGAGACTGCCCCTTCTCCCTGTCTAACACGGGCTAACTGAACCTCTTGTGCATCTCCTGCCTTTTGTCTCCTCTCCCTGCTTCTTCTCCTTACTAGCCTTCAGAGATTTTAAAAATGTAACTTTGGAAACAATAAGTTTCTTCTATCTTCTTTCAAAGCTAGCTTTGGATAAAACCTATTTCTGGAGCAAAACTCTGTTTTTGGAGCAACAAGCATTGTAGCCTAGCCTCTTCCTCCTCAGTGATGCTGGTGCTGCCTCATAACAAGGTGCCAAGAACAAGCTAGCCAGGCTACAAAGCTGGATGTTATCAAATGAATAACTATCAAGTAGAAACAATCTGCTAGAGATGGTGAGAGTATCTCCTTAAATTTTTACCTGCTCAGTAAATGCAGATGGGGAGTGTCCTCTTTCAAATAATGCAAGATCTGGTTTCAGAGTTGGGTGAAATAAAAACAAAATTCTTGCTTCATAAGCCAATATAGCCAACCAAGATTCTCCAAAACTTAGGGAAATGGGAGAGTATAAGTGGCTCACATCTGAATACGGAATAGCTTGTGAAGACATCTTCTGGAGAAACTTCTCAAGTATTTCCACAATACAGCAAAATAAAAGTGAAGTGCTAGATGATTATTAGAGATTTATTACATAATTAAGAAATGTGCACATAAAATCTCAGCTGATAGGACACTCCACATACAGAGGGAGGGAAACTCTATAGAAATCATGGTGTCCCTTCGAGTGTTCTGCAACAATTGCTTTCTGCTGAGTAACCTACACCTACAGCCAAGGATTGCTGCATCCATCACCCTCACTAAGACCTCAGGGAGACAGTCAGTGGCTTCAATAATCCCTGACTTTGGGGGAAGAGAGTCAGCGGAGTTAAAGATCATTATTCTGGGACTGGGTTGTGGCTCAGTGGTAGAGCACTTGCCTTGCATGTGCGAGGTTCTGGGTTTGATTCTCAGCACTGCATATAAATAAATGAATAAAATAAAGGTTCTATCAACAACTAAAAAAAATTTTTTTAAAAATCACTATTCTTCCAAAGTCAAAGACAACTCCAAGCATATCACGATCTATAAAAACCAATCAATCTAAAGATAAGGTTTCCATGGAGCCAGGAGGATCATATTTACCTAACTATGGATAAACATCAGGGTTAAGTGAGACTGACCAAAATGAACTCAGATCTAGCAATCCTCTACTGGCTATTACCCCAAAAGACCTGACATCAGTTTGGCAGGGATGTCTGTGTGCCCATAGTGACTGCAACGCCAAGTTATGGAACCAACCTAAGTGTTCATCAACAGCTGAACAGATAAAGAAAATGTCCTATCTACATAGGATGAATACTATTCAGCCTCAGAAAGGAAGCACAGCCTGTCATTTGTGACAATGGTAGATGTACCTGAAGATTATACTATATGAAGAAGTGAGGCACAGAAAGTAAAATACTACATTTTCACTTACAGGTGGAATCTAAAATGATAAATCACAGTAACAGAAGAATGGTGGCTGCAGAGGCCTTTAAGAGATAGGGACATGGGCTGGCAAGCGGCTCAGGTGTGGGGTTGGAGCGCTCACCTAGCACATGTGAGGCAGTGGGTTTGATCCTCAGCACCACATAAAAATAAATAAAATAAAGGTATTGTGTTCTTCTACAACTAAAAAAATTTTTAAAAATTATAAAAAAAAAAGATGGAGGAATGAAGAGACGATAGTTAAAGGGCACAAAGTCTTGGAATGAAAGAACAAGGGTTTAGATCTACTGCACAACTGGCAAACACAGTTAATAATAGTGTACTGTACACTTCAAAACTGCTCAGAGGAAATTTTAAATAATCTCACCACAAAAAAAGCTAAGTATTTGAGGTGATGGCTATGTTAATTAGGTTCACTTAAGAATTCTGTATTGTATCTATAAATTGTAACATCCTTTTGTACCCTACAAATATATGCAATTATGACCTCCATTTACAATTTAAAAAATTTTTAAATTTCTTACGAAGCCTATGAATGGTTGAGCACAGTGGCACACACCTATTAATCCCAGCAGCTCAAGAGGCTGAGGCAGGAGGATCGTGAGTTCAAAGCCAGCCTCAGCAACTTACAGAGCTCTAAGCAATTCAGTGAGACCTTGCCTCTAAATAAAATACAAAACAGGGCTGGGGATATGGCTCAGTGGTTTAGTCTCCCTGAGTTCAATCCTCAGTACGAAAAAAAAAAAACCTATGAGTGGCCCTCAATCCAAAAGACTCTTGTCAAGAGACTGCAGCATCTGGGCCATCCAGGAGGATGAGTCATCCTAATTCCAATGGTAAAGCATGAAAGTGAATTCTAGGAGAGCAGACGGCTTCTTAAAGTGCTTACATTCAAGATGGACGCGTAACTGACTACACACAAATCCCCAGAAAGATGAGGCAACCAAAACCGTTCTGAAACAAAAGCTCAGGTGTATAGGAAACGATTTCAAAACCACTGTTTCTTGATGAAGTCTTGTTTGTTAAAGAACTATTTACTGTCTTATAAAAATTATTTTTACAGTTTGACCCAGACAAAAAATCAATCAATATTTTGGCAGGACCAAAAAGGTGCATGAAAAATTAAATCATCTCAATTGCTAAGGAGTTTAAACTCATTAAGACATGTTCTATCTAGGATTGTACTGTGTATAAACACTAACATTTTTGGGCAATTCCTGTATACATTTTGGAGAGATTGAAACTGAGTACATGAGCAGCCATAGAAAAATTCCTACTTCTTGGGCCCCAATGGAAAAAAGGAGGCTGGGTCACTAGGTAACCTGTTGTCCTTATTGCTGCATGCACACAGACAGATAAACTCTATTTAAAGGGAGACTCTGAACATGGGACAGACATGCTAAACTCATGAGCATTCCTGTAACTACTCAGGTGTACCACCAATGTACATCATCAACCTGCCTGTGAAGGTCAGTGTCAGTGTTCTGGATGGATTGAGGTATACTAAGGAGGGAGCAAAGCAGTATTTCTGGGTGCAACTGTGAGAGTGCCTCTGGAGAAGACGGGTGTGTGAGTTTGGGAAGAACTATCTTCAATGTGAGCTAATTCCTTAAGAAATGCATTCCCATCCATCCACCCACCTATCGCTTTTTTCATCCACCACATCTACATACCCATCGTTTTATCACACTGGTTCTGTCTGATACACTGACAAAAACATTAAACACTCGATTCAAAGTTTTAAAGTTCCAAAGTAAGGACTTCCAAAGAGTCAATTCAGCATGTTAAGATCATACACTTGGATCTCCAAAATTTGCAAACCAAACCCAAATGAATTCCCTTCTAAAAACCCACTTTCTATCCAGCAACTATGGATAACTTATATCAGATAAGCATATAACCCCAAAATTTACATTTGGTCCAAAAGATTTCTCTCATTAAAGGAAGAGAAAATAGCTATTCATAGCAAAGTAAGAAACTGTCACTGTTAACTCTGCCAAGGACCAAGGCAGATTGGATGGTGCTTGCCCACATTGTAGACTGTTCTTCCCCACTCAGCCCTAAATCTTACTAAACCTTTAAACATTCTTAGTTTTAAAAGTCAAGCTCAAATACCATAAAATTTGACATTTTAAAAATACTTTGGTCATTGTTTGGTGATGGTGGTGACAGTGTTGGCGATGTTTCTATTTTAAGGGAGTTAATAACTTCTCATTCATTACAAAGCCAGGAAAGACAAAGCCCTGCCACAGACCAATTACAGGGTTAGATGTCGCAATAGTGAACAAGATATTAGAGAATGGGAGGGCACCCGGACAGTAGGCCACTAAAATTCTCTAGGAGATTCACAAACTGAACTTAACATCGAATGATTCTGACACTGAATCATTTTAAAAATAAAAATCACGAATCTATAATTAAAGATTATCATATTTTGTAATTCAAAACTGATGGTGAAATATCCTGAAAAGATTTCGCTGAGTCAACTCATGTTTTACAAAAAACGGTTCCCAAACTTCTTTGATTCAGGATTCCTTACCCTTCCTCGCCCTCGCCCTCCCCCCAACGGGCGGGGGGGGGGGGGTGTTCATGGAGATTGAATTTGGGGGCACTCTACTACTGAATGACATCCCGACCCTTTTTATTTTTTATTTTGAGGCAAGGTTGCCATGCCTGGTCTCAAACTTGTGATCCTCCTGCCTCAGACCCCCAAATAGATATACGTTTGCAGGCATGCAACACTGCACCTGGACAGGATTCCTTGCATTCTTAAAAGTTATTGAAGATTGAGAAGAACTTTTTAGGTGGGTTATACCTTATTCACATTGACTATATTGGAAAACAAAAATTTAATGATTATCAATTCATTTAAGAACAACAGCAATGCCGGGAACGGTGGCACATGCCTTTAATCCCAGCAAGCTTGGGAGGCTGAGGCAGGAGGACCGTGAGTTCAAAGCCAGCCTCAACAACGGCGAGGCGCTCAGCAACTCAGTGAAACCTTGTCTCTACATAAAATACAAATAGGGTTGGGAATGTGGCTCAGTGGTCGAGTGCCCCTGAGTTCAATCCCCAGTACCAAAACAATAAAGAAGAACAGTAACAAACTACACATTCACATTAACATAAATAATATAGGCAACTATAAATGTTAAACAAAATTTTGTAAATAAGTAATTCTTTTATTTTTGTAAGTCTCCTATGTCTGACTTAATTAAACAGATTCTCACATCTTTCTACATTCAGTCTCTTGAGTTATCATATATCATTTAGCCTTTGGAAAATGCACTACACATTCTTGAGAAAATGAGAGCAAAAAGGCACAAGATGTCTTGTTATTGTTGTAAAAACAATATGAACCTATAGACAGCTAAACCATATATAAGAATAGCTGCTCTACAAGATGAACAAACTGCACACATAGACCCTTTTAGACTCTACTAGTTGAAATAAAATAACGTTTTGTTTTGTGGTGCTAGGGATCCAACCCAGGGCCTCACAGATGCCAGACAAGTGCTCTGCCACCAAGCCACATCTCCAGTTGAAATAAACGCAAGCACATTCACCAAGCTGAACCAGGACTAGACATTTTTAAGTAAAAATTCACTTAGATGTGAGACACTATTTAAAAATACAAGATTTTTCTGAGTCTTGACACCTTTTAAAAAAAAACAAAACAGGATTTTACTTTTATTTATATAATCAGACATTCCAGTAAGGAGCAGAAAGTTAAACAAGAAAAAGTGGAAAATCTACATAAAAAACTCTTGTTTCAAAATTTAAGGCATTTTTCTTTCTAAACATTGAGCTCATGATCCAGGAGTCATGGTGCATGCCTATAATTCCAGGGACTCCAGAAGCTGAGGCAGGAGGATCAGAAGTTCAAGGCTACGGCAACTTAGCAAGACTCTGTCTCAAAATTTAAAAAGGACTGGGGCTGTATCTCAGCGGTAAATAAAGCATCACTGGGTTCAATCTCCAGTAGACTAGACACGTATATCTATGCAAGCATGCTTGAGCATGCAAACTGAGCTCATAGTATCAAAAATTATTTTGTTTGATTTAAACAAGATTTATTGGTCCTCTAAAAAGATGTACTTTAAAACAACGGTGAACCTATTAAGCTAAAAGCATGCAGAAATTAATATCCTGGATAACTTTATTCAGTAACATGCAATCCCAGGCAACTTTGTGACCACTTCAAAAAAATGATACTGCTTCTTTCCTCAGAAAACTGACATTAAACAAAATTAACTTTTTTTTGTAGTTGTAGATGGACAGCATGCCTTTATTTTATTTATTTTTGTGTAATGCTAAGGATTGAACCGAGTACCTCACAAGCGCTAGGCAAGCGCTCTTCCATTGAGTCCCAGCCCCAGCCCCAAAATGAATCAACTTTTAATGCAAAACAAAAAAAGACATTAGTTATAATACTGTTCTGAATCATCTTTCATGATGACTATCTTTATCTATTTTGTGTGAATCTAGCAAATCCTCCCTCCTCCACATGATGAGCTTTTGGTACAAACTGCTTTCTGAATGAAACTGCAAGAAGGCCTAGCTGATAAAAACATAAAATAAAAACTTCTAGCAGCACAAGTATTTACAGTTTTAAGGAGCACTAGTGATACAGGTATAGAAATTATTACTGACTTAAAGACTGTGTACATAAAAATCATAATTACAGGGAGAATAAATTTCTAATTTTCCAATAAACAAATAAAAATAGGTAAGAGGAAAATCAGTATGAACACTGAAAACAAATCACCTTTCCTATTTTATGTAAATTAGCTATTTGTTTTTTCTTTTTGTCTTAAGTCAAAACAAGTTTTGTAACCTTTAATATCTATCTGTTATAACTGTTATAATTGTTCTATTCATAATCATTTTTCCCACACAAACATGCCCTCCTGGTAGCTTATCTCAGTCCACATGTCAGACAACAAAAGGCCACTGGCCTGCTGGACAGGAGAAATGGAAAGCAGGAAATGAGAAGGCATAGTTAATCCCCATATAATCAATCATGTATTCAGTCAAGTGTGAGCTGAGCTGGAAAAGTGATGCTTTACAAAAAAGAAAATCAAAGAACATATTGATCATAGTCAAAATCTATCTGTTTGTTTGTTTGTTTGTTTATGGTACTGGTGATTGAAACCAGGTGGACTTAACCACTAAGCAACATCCCCAGCCCTTATTTTTTTCTTTTGAGACAGGATGTCCCTAAATTGCTGAGGCTGGTCTCAAACTTGCTATGCTTCTGCCTCCGCTCCCTGAGTCTCTGGGGTTACAGTCAAGCACTACCATGCCAGACTCAAAATCTATTTTAAAATAAGATAATTTAGGTTAAAAAGATTCTCCACCATGTTCAAGCACCCCAATTAACATATACGTAAATGTCTTTTGCAGTAAGAACTTTTTCTTTAAAATTTTGTTGTCATCTATTTTTTTTAAAAACAAGTTTGACCTTTTAAATTTTATTTCTTATTTGAGTTTCTTTAATACTGAAACATAATTTACCCACAATATAATTTATTGACTCATTATTTCAATTAGTATTGACAAATGTATACAAGTTGTATAACCACCACTACAATCAAGGTAGGGAACATTTCCATTCCCACAAAGAGACAGCTTTTAGAATCATTATATGCTACACTGAAAAGGTTTGGGCTCCAGGAAAGATTAGAAGAAAAACAACATTTTAATCTTAACTCCTTCCTCCATTTTAACACGCTGAGAATTTGGACACCCTACACAGTTGCCCCCTAAAATATCTAAGCAAACTGTGACACTTCTGTCTACTGCTAGAGACTACTACAGAGAAGAAAAATCAAATTATTTACTAGGTAAAATTTCTAGGTCAAGATCCAATATGATCTCTTGAAATTCCTAGAATATGGATAAAAGTTATAATAACAATAATGAAAATAAATGAATAATAATTTCAAATTAGTTTTCAGGTATTCTTTTTTAAATATTTATTTATTTTTTAGTTGTAGGTGGACAGAATATCTTTATTTTATTTTTATGTGGTGCCGAGGATCAAACCCAGTGCCTCACACGTGCTAGACGACCACGCTACCACTGCGCCATAACCCCAGCCCCAGTTTTCAGGTATTCTTTCCTCAAATCATGTAATCAATATTTACCAAACATCTACCACATTATGCTGGAGATGGTCATCAAGGATGGCAGAGGAGCCCTGAGAAAGATCACATTCTGAGAAAAACAGACCATTTTCCAATTCCTCAAAGTCCGCCCCCATCAAAGTCATAAATGTTGTGCTTCAAAAAAGTTCCAAGCAGTGAAATCCTCCATTTATTAACCACATATCCTAGGCAAGTAACATCTATTTACGTTGGTATTTAATCCCTTTGGGTATTATTTTCCTTAAAATTAGTGGTCCTCTAAAAAGCACCAAAGACAGTAGGAAAACATGTATTGTGACTTGGTTGCTTCATTGAAACAAGGGTGTGAGTAACTGGCAAATTTCTACACCTATTTCCCAGGAACAATGAAGAAACCCAAGTGTGCTTTTTGCTCACTCCATCGGCCAAAGCTGAGCTTGCTTATGAAAATTCCCAGTTTTTCTACCTCCTATTTTTATGAATTCTTCCTTTCTCTCCTCCCTCCCTCCATTCCTTTCTTTCTTTGGTAGTGCTGAGGATCCAAGCCAGGGCCTCATGTGCCAGGCAAGTGCTATACTACTGAGCACACCACTAGTCCAACCTTCTTTCTTGATTATTATTATTTTTCTTCAAAAATCTTTATTATAAAACATTTGACATTTAGAAACATAAAAATGATATAACCACGAGCCAAACGTTACAAGAATTGAACTGAGGGGTGCTCTACCAACGAGCTATATATCCATCCTTTTTTATTGAGAAACAGGGTCTCCCTAATTTGCTGAGGCTGGCATCAAACTTGTGATCCTCTTGCTCAGCTCCTCAAGGAGCTAGGATTGCAGGCAAGCATCACAGTGCCCGAAACTTCTTAAGTAATAATAAAACACTTCTGGGCAGGGCACGGTGGTACATGCCTATAATTCCTGCAGCCTGGGAGGCTGAGGTAGGAGATCACAAGTGTTAGGTCAGAGGCAGCCACGAAAACAATCTCCTGTCAGCCGGCAGCTGGCTCTCGCCTCGCTCCTGCGTCTCTCTCCCTCCCGCGGCACAAGCCGCAGCTGCCCCAAGCCAAGCGCGGGTGGCCAGGCCCGCTCCCTCACCTTCAGCGTCTACCGCCCCCGGCCCGTCAGCCCCCGACTCCCGCCTCGCCCATGGCGCCCTGCGCAGCCCTGCCGTGGCATTTGCCTGGGGGCACTTCCCGAAAGTTCGTCTCTCTCCCCTCCCCCCCTTCACCAGCACCGCCCAGGGCCAGCCAGCCCACCCACCCTCCGCCCGCGCCCCACACAGCACGCAGGCGCAGAACACACAAAAATGGCAGCCCCCAGTACCTGATACAGAATGAAGAGCAAACCTCCGACGTGAGAATCGCCATGACTCCTGGCTCATCCGGGAAGGACTCTGACCTCACCAGCTTCACCTAACCAATCTCAGAGGACACTGGACTCTAGATCAACACCTCTTCCTGCCCCAGGCCCTTCCCTTCTGGCCTCAAGCCTGCCTTTTCCGGATGGGGAGGGCCCTTTGAATTCTATGTAGCATGAGGGTCTGGCGCCATTTCCGACCTGTTCACGCCTGGTGACTGGGCCGGGGAGGTGGCCCGGGATTGTCCTTCCCAGAATAAAGCCTGTTCTGGTCCTGTTTTACTTCCATCTGGTCGTTTGGCTTTACAAATTGGTGCTGAAACCCGGGAGAATTTTTGAACCTCCCCCTGCACGGGGGTAGAGGCAAACTCTCTGAACCAGACCGGAGCCACTCTCCACCCCCCGGAAGGACAAAAGTGAGGTACGCTTCCCTCAACCCATCTCCCCTGACTCCCCAGCTTCATCCCGCCCGCACCAGGGGTCTGCCTGGAAGTCACACGTGTGCATAGGCCCCTGCCTGAGGCCACGGGACTTGGAGAGCCGTCTCCAGTCCCTGTGAGCCATCTGATTCCATTTTGGGCCCCGAGGAGTTTACAAGTACGCTTGAGCCCCTCTCTTAGTCCCCCATCTTCCGATGGACTTGAGCGGATTTTGGGACGCCTCTTTCTGTTCTTGCCCACTTCCGTGAACGCTGGGAAGCCATGGCAAATGCCAGCTCTTCTCCAGACACCAAAACTCCTTTGGGATGTCTGTATTACAATTTTGAGGAGCTGGGATTTGCTGAGGACCTGCACCATGAACGTCTGGTCCTCCTTTCTACTGAAGTCTAGCCTCAGTATGGCTTAGACAATGGATCAAAATGTCCTCCAGAGGGAACTTTTGATTTTCAGATCCTCACTGATTTGGCTAATTTTTGTCACCGGACAAGGAGATGGACAGAGACTCCTTATGTTCAGGCTTTTTGGGAGGTACGCTCTTGCCCCAACCTTTATTTCACCTGTTCTGTCCTTCAAGTTATACTTGCTAGAGAAAATCCCACACCCCTTTCCCAATGTTTTTACCTATCTTCTTCCTCTTTCACTGATCCACCTGAGCTGCTCTCAGTCCCTCCTGTCCACCATGCCCCTCCTCCTGGGAACCCGCCCCCTCAAATGGATCCCTTCACTCACCCACTCCCCTCTTTCCCCGTTAGCGCTCAGACCCGTTCCCACCAGGCTCCCTTGTCAGCTGACCCTAAGCTTCTCTGTATTCAAGTTTATGCTCCATTTTCACTTCAGGACCTCTCCCAGATTCAAGAGCACCTTGGGTCCTTCTCTGCTGACTGTTCTACTTACATTAAGGGATTCCACTCTCTCTCAGACTTACAATCTCACCTGGCATGATGTCTATGTTATTCTCTCTGCCACTCTTACCCCTGATGAACGTTCTCGCATCCAGCAGGCTGCTTGAAACCATGCTGATCAAGTTCATTTAACAGACATAACTCTTCCTACAGGTAAAGCTGCTGTTCCCCTAACTGAACCCAACTGGAATTACCAGGATGGCCAGCAGGGGCGACATCACTGAGCCCGCATGATCCAATATCTAATAGCAGGCATGCAAGCAGTGTCTAATAAAGTGGTTAATTTGGATAAGCTCAGAGAAAACACCCATAATCCCGACGAGAATCCAGCTCTATTTCTCAACCGCCTTACAGAGGCTCTTACCAAATACACTAAGCTGAGGCTACAGTGCTAGCGACCCATTTCATCACTCAATTGGCCCAAGACATTAGAAAAAAGTTCAAACGAGCTAAGGAAGGCCCACAAACCCCTATCTGGGACCTGGTAAAAATGGTCTTTAAAGTCTATAATGCCCGAGAGGAGTCAGCTGAATTAGCCAGGCAGGCCCAATTACAGAAAAAGGTGACACTCTGAACCCAAACCATGGCAGCAGCCCTGAGGCCTACAGCTCCAACAAGAGCTTTAAGGGGGAACCCGCGATCCCCTCCTCCGGGGGTTTGCTTCAAATGAGGACGCGAGGGTCACTGGGCCCGCCAGTGCCCAAACCCACGGCCCCCTCCTGGGCCGTGCCCCACTGTGAGCAGACAGGACATTGGAAAAGTGACTGCTCCATGGCTAGCCTTTCCTCGACACCTCTACGTGGGGGTATGACCAACCAGGCAGCTCTCTCTCCTGAATTCTTGGGGTTCACAGAAAACTGAAGCAGCCCAGACTTGGGGACCCTCATCACACTCGCCGAGCCCAGGGTAACGCTCCAGGTAGCGGGTAAGTCCATAACTTTTCTTGTGGACATGGGGGCTACCTATTCTGTTTTGCCTGCCCACTCTGGGCCTTTGTTTCCTTCCCAGGTCTCGGTTATGGGGATTGATAGCCAACCCTCCTCCCCAAATCGAACTGCTAAGCTGGCCTGTGCCTTGGAGGGACACCCTTTTACACACTCCTTTCTGGTTATTCCATCGTGTCCAATTCCTCTTCTAGGCAGAGACATTTTCCAGTTATTAGGGGTCACTCTCCAATTGCATCCCAAAAATGCCACCGCCCTATTTCTCTTACCTCTAATCTGTACTCTTTCTAATGACCTGACAGCACCCACTACACCATTACCCCCAGACCTAGCTGATCCCCAAGTCTGGGACACCTCGAAGCCAATCACAGCCTCTCACCACAAGCCAGCCCGTATTCAGTTAAAGCCACACACTAAATATCCTTCACGTCCCCAATTTCCCATCTCCAAAAGCCACAAGGAGGGACTTAAACCCATCATAGACAGACTACTTGCTCAGGGACTCCTCATCCCTACTAACTCTCCATGTAACACTCCCATATTGCCAGTACCCAAATACTCAGGAGCCTATCGCTTGGTTCAGGACCTCCGCCTAATTAATGACGCAGTTATTCCCATCCACCCAGTGGTTCCCAACCCTTACACTCTTCTCTCTCATGTTCTCTCTTGAACCACCCACTTTACTGTCCTAGATCTTAAAGATGCCTTTACAGTGCCCCTACACCCTGACTCTTATTACCTCTTTGCCTTCACATGGGAGGACCCTACCTCTTTAAGGTCCCAATAGCTGACATGGACAATTTTACCCCAAGGCTTCAGAGACAGTCCCCACCTCTTTGGGCAAGCTTTGGCACAATATTTAACTGCTTGTGACTTGGGAGATAGCACCCTCCTTCAGTATGTGGATGACCTTCTCCTATGCAGCCCATCTCCTGAGACTTCCCAGGCACACACTGCTCGGCTTCTCAATTTCCTGGGGTCACGGGCTATCGAGTCTCTCCAACTGAGGCCCAACTCACTGCTACCTCAGTCACCTACTTAGGTGTACTCCTCACTCCAACCTCTAAAGATCTGACGATTGACAGAATTCGAGCTCTCCAGGACCTAGAGCCACCTGAAACAGAGGATTATATCCATTCCTTCCTGGGTCTGGCCGGCTTTTTCAGACACTGGGTCCCCAACTTTGCACTTTTGGCTAAGCCCTTATACCAGGCAGCTAAGGACACTCCTCATGGGCCTCTCACTTCTCCTACCTCAGTAGCCAATGCCTTTTATAAGCTCAGGGATGCCCTCATATGCTCTCCCACTCTCTCTCTCCCTAACCCTAATCATCCTTTCCACCTTTTTACAGATGAAAGGCAGGGTATTGCCACTGGCCTCCTCACCCAACGGATTGGACCTTCCTACAAGCCAGTGGCATACCTCTCTAAGCAGCTGGATGCTACAGCCTGTGGATGGATGCCATGCCTCCGGGCACTGGCAGCAGCAGCAGAGCTTACTAAGGAAGCCCTCAAGCTCACCTTGATCCAACCAGTAACTGTATTTTCTACCCACAGGCTACAGGACCTCTTAAGTCACAAAGCTCTCCCACTTCTAAGCCCTTTGAGAATTCAAGAATTTCACCTTCTCTTTATAGAGAACCCCAACATCACCCTCTGTCATTCTTCCTCCCTCAATCCTGCCACATTCTTCCCACTATCCTCTCCCCGTTCGGATGCTGATCATTCCTGTCCGCAGATGTTGGAGGCCCTGCGATTGCCTCGCGAGGACCTCCTTGACTATCCACTCTCCACACCTGACTTGACCCTTTTTGTGGATGGCAGCTCCACGATGGGTCGTGATGGACGCCGCAGAGCCGCATATGCAGTAGTCACCGCTGCCTCAGTCTTAGAGGCCAGCTGCCTTCCTGAAGGAACCACCTCACAAAAGGCTGAACTTTCTGCACTCATCAGAGCTCTCACCCTATCCAAAGATGAGCAAGTTAACATTTACACTGACTCCAAATATGCTCTCCTAATTGCTCATTCTCATGCAGCTATTTGGAAGGAGGGTGGATTCTTGACCACAAAAGGGTCACCAGTGGTCATTGCCTCTCTAATTTCTAAACTCTTAGAGATGCTACAACTGCCCTCACGAGTGGCTATCATACACTGCAGAGGACATCAGAATTCCTCTGACCCCGTAGCTATGAACAACAACAAGGCAGACTCTATAGCACGAGGATTAGCAGCCAAATCCTTGACAGCACCTATCCTATTTCTGTCGACCACTACTAAGCCCAATTATAACCCACAGGAACAACAGGACCTGATAACCCAAGGTGGTCATCTCGGGGAAGATGGCTGGATCTTCCTGGGGGATCAGATTGCCCTCCCCAAACAGCAAGCTTATGGTTTATTGACGGACATTCATAACCCTCTTCACATTGGCCCCAAAACCTTTTTTCAGTTTTTACAACCTCTCTTCTACTTCCCAGGAATGAGAACTACTCTCCAGCAGGTCCACTCTGCTTGTTCCATCTGCTCTACTGTGTCCCCACAAGGAGGCATCAAACCCAAACTCCCCACGCACCAGATGAGAGGTCACCAAGTGGGTGAAGACTGGCAGATTGACTTCACTCATATGCCTAGGCACAAAAAGCTTCACTACCTACTCACTATGATTGATACTTTCTCAGGTTGGATAGAAGCCTTCCCTACTTCCAGGGAAACTGCTGACACTGTCGCCTCCATCCTTGTTGAGCAGATTATTCCCAGATTCAGACTTCCCGTCTCCATCCAGTCAGACAACAGTCCAGCCTTCACTTCTCAGGTTGTTCAACTAGTCTCCAGAGACCTCATCATCACTTGGAAACTCCACATCCCCTACCGACCCCAATCCTCGGGTAAGGTTGAAAGGGCCCATGGCATCCTCAAGGATCACCTCACTAAACTTGCTATTGAACTCAGGCTTTCCTGGCCCAATCTCCTGCCATTGGCCCTCACTCGAATTAGGGCAGCCCCTAGAGCCTCCTCTGGCCTTAGCCCTTTTGAGTTGCTCTATGGACGCCCTTTCCTAATCAACCAAAATTTCCCAACCAACCCCCCTCCCCTTGTGTCCTGCCTGCTATATCTCACCCTCTTACACAAGCTTCTAAGGGAACATGCAGACCGCTGCCTTCCTGCGCCATCTACAGCCTCAGACCGAACACATCTGCAGACCGACTCAGATCCTCTTCAACCAGGTGACACAGTCTTACTTCGAGAGCTGCATCCTCAATTGTTGGAGCCCCGCTGGACGGGGCCCCACACAGTCATACTTACCACGCCAACAGCGGCCAAGCTTCTAGGCCACACCCCATGGTACCATGTCTCTCGCCTCAAAAAGGCACCTACCCCCAATGCCCAGCCTTGGATTTCCACCATGCTGAGGCCCACCAAACTCAAAGTTTCTGGACAACCCTCCCCTGCTAATCAGTAATCTCTCCCAAGCCTCTGTTCCTACCCCCAGGTGGCGCCTCTGCATTCAAGAGACATGACTGACAACCAGCATCTGCACCCCTGCGTCTGCCTCCCTGCCTGACCAACCCAAGCCACCTCCCCTTCTCAACGCCCCCATCCCGCACGAAGCAGGCAGACCAAATCTGCTATCCTATATCATAAAAAAAGCCGGAATGTTAGGTCAGAGGCAGACGCAGAAAACAATCTCCCATCAGCCACCAGCTGGCTCTCGCCTCGCTCCCGCGTCTCTCTCCCTCCTGCTCCATGCGGTGGCACCAGCTGCCGCCTCCTGCCGCCACCAAGCCAACCCACCAAGCCAAGCGCTGGTGGCCAGGCCCGCTCACTCGCCCTCAGCGTCTACCACCCCCGGCCCCCGTCAGCCCCTGACTCCCGCCTCGCCCACGGTGCCGCGAGCAGGCCAGCCCTGCCGGGGCATTAGCCTGGGAGCACTTCCGGAAAGTTCCTCTCTCTCTCCTTCTCCCCCACCTTCACCAGCACCGCCCAGGGCCAGCCAGCCCACCCACCCTCCGCCCGCGCCCCACACAGCACGCAGGCGCAGAACACACAAAAATGGCAGCCCCCAGTACCTGATACAGAATGAAGAGCAAACCTCCGACGTGAGAATCGCCATGACTCCTGGCTCATCCGGGAAGGACTCTGACCTCACCAGCTTCACCTAACCAATCTCAGAGGACACTGGACTCTAGATCAACACCTCTTCCTGCCCCAGGCCCTTCCCTTCTGGCCTCAAGCCTGCCTTTTCCGGATGGGGAGGGCCCTTTAAATTCTGTGTAGCATGAGGGTCTAGCGCCATTTCCGACCTGTTCAGGCCTGGTGACTGGGCGGGGTAGGTGGCCCGGGATTGTCCTTCCCAGAATAAAGCCTGTTCTGGTCCTGTTTTACGTCCATCTGATTGTTTGGCTTTACAAAAAGTTCAAAGCCACACTCACAAACTTAGCAAGACCCTGTCTCAAAATAAAACATAAAAAGGATTGGAGATGTGGCTCAGTGGTTAAAAGCCCCTGGTTCAATCCCTGGTATCCCCAGCCCCCGGCGCCTCAGAAAAAAATTCACACTGCAGATGCATAAAAATCCATGACAACTACATATAACATCCACATCTGAACAAGATCTTCTTCCTAACAGAAAATAATGAAAACACCAACAAAAGTTTGGGACCTAAAACTAGACACAGAAATAATGTACCAATGTTAATTTTGAGGTATTGATTTCTTGTTACATAAAAAAAATGTCTTTGTTTGTTTAAAAAAAACCATATTCGAGTATCAAAAGCAATAAGGCATTATTTGGCCACTGTTTCTCAAAAGACAGAGGAAAAAAAGGTTCTTTTACCAGACTTTCAATTTTCTATAAGATTGGGGTTGGTCAGATAAAAGACTGGGGAAATACAGTCTAATGCCAATTACAAACATGTATAAGCACAGGCACTAAAAACCATTGCGACAGTATTCAGACTTAAAGCTGGGAAGACCCGTGACATGTAATTTTAAGGATAAATGCATGCTACTGTCACTTTAAAAATTACCTTCAGGAATTTAGTCTATAAGTAAGATGGTTAAAATCAGTAAGGGAAGCTCAAGTATTAAATAAATTCCACTGAGATTACTGGGAAAACAACTGAGGAAAAAAAGCAGAGTTATATTCATATTTTACTGTACTGTATGCCAAAAATAATTCTAAATATCTTGGTCAAAGATTAAAACATGAAAGGTAAAATCATAATGAGAAAAATGAAAATTAAAATTACACAAAGAATGTAGTGTTCAGACTGGCAAATAACAAAGCTGGTAATAGTCTTCTGGTCAAATTTATGGATAAACAGATTCTCATAACTTTATAGAAATAGAAATTAGCACAACTGCCTTATGAAGGGCAACAAGGCAATACCTATCAAAATTAGAAATATATTACTCATTTCCCTAGCAACATCACATACTGTAATATCACCTATTTGACCATATACAAAACAATAAGCAAGTCTGTTCACTGCAGCAAATCCAATATGGATTAGTAGGGGGGCTAATTATTTAATTAGTTTAAACTACAAAACAAAACATCTAAACAACAGATACCATGCAGTTGTACATTTTTAGAGACGAAAAAAATATTCTATACACTTGGGGCAATCTACAGTAGGTATTTCTTTAGTGCCAGCTGCACAACGGTGTGCCCATTTGGATAGCTTTTGTGTTTACTTCTACATGCACAGAGTCACTGTGAATGAAACATGAATGTATTACCAATGATGACCTATGTTGGGTGAGGTTTGAAAAAGAAGAATTTGGTCAAATAAAAGTCCAAGAATGGGAGGCTGACTTGTACCTTTAAATATATTTTGGTTACTGAATCATGTAAATGTATTACCTATTCAAAAACAATTACACAAAAAAAACAAACCCAGGTTATTTTGTGTCACAAGTCTTGGCTCCCATGTTCTCCCCAACCTTTCTTTCCACCCTGGTATGTTTCTGCTATTGCTTTTTCATATAGGTAGCTTTGCAGTGGATGATGAACTATGTCAAAGAGAGTCAAAATCTGCACCCATCATACATGAAACTAAGAAAGCACAAACCTAAATAATTATAGTTGTCTGTGCCCACAACTGGTGAACAATTTTTTTCGTTTTTCTTTTGGTACTGGGAATTGAAATCAGGGGCACTCGACCACTAAGCCACATTCCCAGCCCTATTTTGTGTTTTATGTAGAGACAGGGTCTCACTGAGTTGCTTAGTGCCTCACTGTTGCTGAGGCTGGCTTTGAACTTGCAATTCTCCTGTCTCAGCCTCCCAAAGTGCTGGGGTTACTGGCGTGCGCCACCGCACCCAGCTGGTGAACAAGTTTTTACACTTAAAAACTTCTAGAAATATAAAGTAGTCACACATGTTCTCAGCTGCTTGCAGGAGAAAGTCACATACTCTTTTACCCTCCATTCACATCACACCATCCTTACACAGACCCCTTGCCTCAAAAATGCTCAGTGTTTCTAAATGTAAAGAGGCACAGAACATTTAAATATGGAATCTGAAGAGTCCTGAACTGATCCCTAAGATGTTCCTCTCAATGCTACCTTATAGAGAAGGCCTGAAATGAAAACAAAGAATTAACCAATCCCACCCATACTGTTACATACCACTGTGCTGTGCACAGTTAAAAAGGGAGGAAGAAATTCAGTGCACTTGAAGCCAGGTGAAAGCAAGCAACAAACATTACTTCTTATCATAACATTTTTCTATCTGTCTGCTATTTTCACAAACTCCTCTTTGATCACAGATTATGTCTTTCAAAGAAAACTACCTGACAGCAAACTGCTGACAAGGTCTTGATGGCGGCCCTCTTTACAGGCAGCCTCATTAGCATTTCTATTGCTGCACTGCACATTCTAGCAGTGGAAATCACACCCATTCTGTGTCATGCACAATAACCAGTCACCTAATAACTAAAGGCATTACAAATGCATCCCACTAATCTTTGAATATATGTTCTGATAATTAATTTCCATTACAGTTTCTGCCATTAAACCTAAAGGCAGGCAACACCAAAAACAAGTGCCACCCACAGGATCCTCACATTTGCCATGAAATGTCACTTGTGTTACAGAACTCATATCCAATTACTAAACTGGAACAGCCAAAGTCTCTATCACTTACATTAAAACAAGCAAACCCAGCGGTGGCACTGTTGGAAACCATCACGTGATTTAAATGGATTTCTCACCTTTTAAATATCAAGGGGTCCTCTCTCCCAGAATATCTCACTAAGGGGGTTGTCCTTTTAAGACAGAGAGCTGTCCAAGTTGAAAGAAACATTCAAAAGACATACATGCTGCAAAGCCCAGCTCAGGGCCACAGACATCTGCCCCTTGTGTTAAGATACAAAACAGTAAAAGATTCTTCATAGGAAAAATAAATACATGTTTAAAAGAGAGCTTTTGTCAAGGTTACTAACAAAGAAGTAAATTCCAGTCCCTAACGAGTCCCTGATTTTTGGCAAATACCTCCTCAGAAATTAGGGAGCCCTCTGTCTGGAAGATCTATTAATTTTTCAATTCTTACCAACAAAGAAACCTTTCTTAAGTCCTTGCTTGGAGCCCTAAAGTCAAAGTGGCTATGAAGCACAAAGCTCTGCTCCTCTGTGCCCATGTTAGTTGTTCAGTCACAAGATTTAGTGCAAACTAAATTTCACAGGTTGGCAGAAATACACATTCAGACTCTGCCTACTTCCATCAACTGATTATCTTTAAAATAAAGATCAAAATAACTTTCCTAATCCTTTGTGTTCAGAAAAGCTTTTACTGTCAAAAGAAAAAAAAATGTTTTTGGTACCGGGGATTAAACTCAGGGGTACGCAACCACTGAGCCATATCTCCAGCCCTATTTGGGGTTTTTTATGTAGAGACAGGGTCTCACTGAGTTGCTTAGCACCTTGTCATTGCTGAGGCTGGCGTTGAACTAACGATTCTCCTGTCTCAGCCTCCCAAAGTGCTGGGATTACAGGTGTATGACACTCTGCCCGGTTCAAAAGAAAATATTAATAGCAGATTGCTGGCAATTAACATGTAATAGAACCCCCATTTACCTATGTATAATATTACTATATCCTATAACTTGATGGTAGAAATAACTAGAGGGAATTGTAGGAAATAATTTTCTAGCTTTACCATCAATGTTATGTCAGATAGGCTAAAAAGAGAAACTTGTCAGAGTTCTAATTGGCAATAATTATTGGGACATAAAATGAAACAATGCCCCCATTCCCAACTGAATCTGATCACACAGCAGAGTTTACAGTGGAATCTATTAGGGAGTTTATAGAGCCTAATGCCTCTTTGCATTTACATAGAAGTCAATATCCAGTAACTACATTTCAAATCAGGCCCCAGAACAAAAGTTCCTAACCTCTCCTAAGATTCTAATCTCGCTCTCAAGTGTGCATGCTACTTAAACTATGGCCCAGACGTTTCAGTGTTTCAGGACTCCCAGTTTAAGAATCACCATACTCGGCAAAGTCTTTCACAATATGGCATTTGTTTCTTTACTGTCTATTTACCCAGCATCCTAAAAGAACCTAAAATCAACAAGTGCAGCATTTATCATTGGATTTGTTCCTAGATATTCCCAGGAGTGAAAACAATGTCTTGCTCATAGTAGACTCTTAACTAAAAGGAATAAATGCCTGATTGGCAATAAAAAATAAAAATGTGATATAACCAGTTGAACATGGTGGTGCATGTCTATAATCCCAGCAACTGGGGAAACTGACACAGGAGAATGGCAAATCTTGGGAGGCTAAGGCAGGAAGAGCGCATGTTCAAGGCTAGTCTCAGCAACTTGGTGAAACTGTCTCAAAATAATCATTTTAAAAGGAATGGGGATGTAGATGTAGCTCAATGGTAAAGCACCCCTGGGATTAATCATTAGTTCACAAATCATCATCATCATCATCATCATCATCATCATTATCATCATCATCATCATCTGGCTCCAGGCCAGGGTTAGGGTTAGAGTTAGGGTTAGGTAGGGTTAGGGTTACGATGTGACTCAGTGGTAGAGCATTTTGGCTGACAAGTGTGAGACCCTGTGTTCCATCCCCAGAAAACAGAACAAATAACACACATGGGGGAGGGGGCCAAAATCTGGACCAATTTTTCCTGGACTTTACCTGAGGGAGGGGCAAGAAATGATATGGTTCCTAACCTATGACACTTAGCGATGTAGACACCACTAACACCATTTTCTTATAAATATATCTGAACAAACTCCATGCCTAGTGACTGAATGAACTCTAAAAGTGTCTCTCTGTGACTGCCCCCCAAAATGTATGGTACATACACAGCATGAATGCAGAGCTACCCATAAAAATAAAGCCCTCCCAATTAACACTGGGGAAATCATATTATCATCTAGATTAACATATTCAATCTCCTTCCTACAAAAAGAACATGTTAATAAAATAGACTATGTTATAAATAAATATCTAAGAATAAGCAGTTTGCCAGGTCCAGGGGCACAGGCCTGTAATCCCAGCCACTCAGAAGGATTAGGCAAGAGGATCACAAGTTTAAGACCAGTCTCAGCAACATAGTGCAACCTTGTCTCAAAATAAATAAAAAGAGCTGAGGATGTAGCTCAGTAGTACAGCATCTGTGGATTCAATCCCCAATACTCCACCACCCCCAAGAACTACAAAGCTGCATTTCCTATTCAAGTGAATATTTTATATAAACATTAACAAAATAGCTAAGACATAAAAAAAACAGGACGCAGAGGCAATTCAAACTAGTTTGTACCTGTAGTAGCCAGTATTTTTAGAGGTCTTCTATCATAAAATAGGACAAAGGAAGCCGGGCGCAGTGGCGCACGCCTGTGATCTCAGCACTTAGGGAGGCTGAGACAGGAGAATCGCAAGTTCAAAGCCAGCCTCAGCAATGGCGAGGCGCTAAGCAACTCAGTGAGACCCTGTCTCTACATAAAACACAAAATAGGGCTGGGGATGTGACTCAGTGGTCAAGTACCCCTGAGTTCAATCCCCAGTACCACACAAACAAACAAACAAATAAATAAATAAAAATAAAAAATAAAATAAAATAGGACAAAGGATATTTAAAAACTAACCACATAACGGGTTGGGAACATAGTTTAGTGACTGAGTGCTTGCCTAGCAAGCACAAGGCTGAGTTTGATCCCCAGTGCCATAAAAACCTAACCAAATATAAATGGTAAAATGGAAGGAAGCCCTCCACCCCTTTTGGGGGGACAGGTTATGATGATGGGATCCCGGACATGATCTTTTCTTTGAAATTCATCATCTCATTACAGGATCCTAATTAAGTCCCTGGTACGGTAATGAAGGCAAACTTTCATGAAAAAAGATTTTCATTACTACAAGCTATTATTAAGATATCTTAAACATCTAGAAAAAGCCATCATTGATTGCAGTGATTTGAACAGTTCATAGGACAACCATATAACTTTTAGTTATATTTATCACATAACCAGTGCATGTTCATGGGAACTCATCACCATGTGCTACAGTAATGCCTGCCAGACAGCAAGCAAGAGTAAGTGTAAAACCTTTGATTACAGTTCTACTCTAAAGCATTGTGTAATACAATTAAAATATACATTAAGATTTGAACAAAACCTAAAAACTGAAATTTATACTTGCAAATATACATTAAACATTTTCTAATCTGCATTGGATTTTGAAATTTGTAATAATTTACACATAAAATGTGGAAATTTTAGATACACTGTTGTTTTTTTGTTTTTGTTTTTTAGGTACCAGGGATTCAACTCAAGGGCACTCGACTACTGAGCCACACCCCCAGCCCTACTTTGTGTTTTATTTATAGACAGGGTCTCACTGAGTTGCTTAGCATCTCCCGATTGCCAAAGCTGGCTTTGAACACGCAGTTCTCCTGTCTCAGGCTCCCAAAGTGCTAGGATTACAGGCATGCACTATGTAGTTTTTATGAAGTTATATACCTTCTTGTAATCCAATTCAAAACATTTCTTCACACCATGTTCTCACCCACTTTCCCAGCTAACCCCCAACCTACCCAGAGTGACAATTTTCACTTCTCTAAGAGATTAATCACAGGGAGATATACATTTAACTTTTAAGAAACTGTCAAACTGTTTAAGTGTCTGTACTATTATCATTCCCACAAGAACTTAAGAGATTCTCTTATAAGTGCTGACAACCTTGCCTGCATTCCAAGTTATCAGCCACTTTTAGCAGCTGTGTGTTAGCTTATTTTAACTTGCATTTTCCTCAGGACTAATAATACTAAGCACTTTTTCATGTGTTTATCTTCCATTCATATCTCTGCTTAGCTCTGTCCATTGCTTAAAACTGACGCGTCTTTATTATTGACTTAAGAGTTTTGCTGGTTCAGGTTTACTTTATGTATTCTACATGCACTGCTCAGATGCATGTATTACAAATATTTTCTCAATCCCATTATTAATTTTCATAACTGCCTACATCAAGACTGTAAAATATTCCCATTTTCTTCTAGGAGCTTTATAGTTTTTAGTTTACATTTACTTTAGTTCATATTTAGATCAATGGTTCATCTTAAATTAATTTTTATATACGGCACAAGGTAGGTTTTTTTTTTTTTTTTTTTGGTACCAGGGATTGAATTCAGGGGCACTCGACCACTGAGCCACATCTCCAGCCCTATTTTGTGCTTTATGTAGAGACAGGGTCTCAGTGATTTGCTTATCGCTTTGCTGTTGCTGAGGCTGGCTTTGAACTTGCGATTCTCCTGTCTCAGCCTCCCTAAGTGCGGGGATTACAAGCGTGAGCCACCGTGCCCGGCTGGGGTTTTTTTTCCGCCTATATGGATATCCAGTTGTCAGAGGGCATTTGTTGAAAAGATTTTCCTTTTCCCATTGAAAGTAACTTGATAATATATTTTGGATTCAAGAAATAAAGGGTATATCTTAGTCCATAGGATCATTGATATTTTATTCTTACTTTATATTGGTATTACCAATATTGGAAAAGTATCATGTCCTACTGCAATACTTTATATTTAAATAAAATAAGCAGTAATACCCAATGGTCACACATTGAGATTTTTTTCCCACTTGAAGTATGCAATTACATTTCATAAATACTTTAGTATGTATGCACTTACACTGAAACTGTCATTACACCTAAAAGGGGTAATGTTTATGTTTGTAATATGAAAAATTTTCAGCTGTCATTGTCTGAGGGCCTATTATATCAGACAAATGTATGCAAGAGAAATAGTACAGGGTAACATATTTCCTCAAATATGCAAGTTTACCCAGCAATTCAGCTGCTCCTTTAGCTAGAGGCAAAGTTTTCCTGAAAGTTAGCTTATTTCAAGCTACCTTTTAATAGGTATACTTTTAAAATTTATTTTAACTCTTTTTGTAATTGTAGATGGAGAGCATGCCTTTATTTGATTTATTTATTTTTATGTGGCACTAAGGATGGAACCCCGTGCCTCACATATGCCAGCTGAGCGCTCCGTCTCTGAGCTACTGACCCAGCCCTTAATAGATACACTTTTAACAGATAAGGAAAACTCAAATCTGACACAAGCAATGGGCTGGGTGGTGGTGTGGAAAATGCATACTTGCACCAATGACAACATTTCACAGGACAGTCGGCATCTACAGAAGATGGGACCAGAGAGGTCTCTTGTAAGAATCTAAATCTGGCCTAAAAAATATTTTAGAAAGTATTAAATATTTTTGCCTCTGACATAGGCTGAACTGGTATGTGGAGAAACTTAATGGGATTAGGGGACAAAAGCCAATGATAGAGATAAAATAGTCCTTTGTCTGGATGTGCCTTTTATACTAACCCCCACCTCATCCTGCCATGGTTTATGCTAGAATAATGGCAGCCATGACAAACAGCAGGTCAGGATTTAATAATTACCATCTGTGGCCAGAGCTTAGTATAAAGGCATCTGGGAGGATGGCACATGGCCACATAGTTGATGGACATTCCTGAATCCTCGCATAACAGAAGAACAACTAGACAGTCAAAGACAATGCAACAAAATTAACACGGTACCTTAACAAACTAAGAAACAGGAAGGAAATAAAACTACAAACAGGAAGGAATAAATGACCAATAGCTACAGGCCTAAGGGTCTAAACATCTACATGGAAACAGAAGACAGCACTGGGGAGGAAGGGAACCCCAGAACAGGTATCAGGCAAGGACGTGTGCTAATGTACTGAGGGCTGCAAGCACCAAGAGGTTAGCATATAGAGACTAGTAAGTAAGGCTGGAGAGGCTGAAGAAGCCTAGCCACTTTTGAGCTCTTAAAAACTGGCCCATCAGACCTCCCTGACAGCACAAGGACTCACTGCAGAGGAAATAATTATTATACATAATTGAATATAAGTTCCACAAAATGGGAAAAATAGATTAAAGGATCTAGATCCAAATGAAAGTGAAGGAAAGAACAGTCAGAAAATTACAGGCAGTAAGCCGAAATTTTAACACATCAATAAAACAAAAGGAGAGGGCTGGGGTTGTGGCTCAGTGGTAGAGCACTTGCCTAGCATGTGTGACGCCCTGGGTTCAATTCTCAGTACCACATATAAATAAACTCTACTGACAACTAAGAAAATATTTAAAACAAAACAAAAGGAGAGCTTTGGGAAGGTAAAAGAAAAAACTGCTGTGAACCACATCTCCTTCTGAAAGTTTAGGAAAACTAAATTCACATTTTGAAAAAGCAAAAGATAAATACTGTGGCTAAACTTCAAATAGTGTTCTTAGGGAAAAAGAACAAAGAGCAACCTCACTTCTGCTCCAGAGTTCCTGCGGACCCAGTGGGAGCACAACAGAGGGCCCAAAACTGCCCTCAGGGATCAACACAGGTGCCTAACAAAGGGCAGACCAGAGATTGCTACTGCCAGCCACAAGGGATCCCATACCCAGGGTAAGGGTCACAAATAGAGACACCTGCTTGAGACTCTGCCAAAGTGAGGCCTGGGCTCGCCCCCAGTTCTGCTCCAGAGTTCCTGCCCACTGGCAGGAGGCAAGAGAGGGCCCAACACTGCCCTCAGGGACCGCCACGGGAGCAAGCAAAGGCCACTCCCACTGCCCTCTTGACTACCACCACCACCAGCTTTAGTGGCAGTAATGTCCATCTGGGGACACCTGCTGGGGACCGGAAGTAACTCCAAGGTGAGACACAGGTAATCTGTGGTGTCAATACAAGATTATAGGATAGAAGCCGCAATACCTCAGATTGGCATTGCAAGAAAGGAAGATACACAATCGACATGAGAAAACAAGAGAAGAAAGTGCACCAAATAAACCTTGATACCATAGTAATAGAATCCATTGACAGCACAGTTGATGAAATATCAGAGAAAGAATTCAGAATGTACGTAATTAAAATGATCTGCGAATTAAAGAATGACGTAAGTTAGCAAATACAGGCAAAAACTGATCAATCCAACAATGAAATACGAGAGCAAATAAAGGCAACCATTGACCACTCTAACAAAGAGATAAGAGAACAATTACAAGTAGCAAAAGATCACTTTAAGAAAGACGTAGAGATTGTGAGAAAAAAAAAATCAGAAATTCTTGAAATGAAGGAAACAATAAACCAAATAAAAAACTCACTAGAAAACATCACCAGCAGACTAGATCACCTGGAAGACAGAACCTTGTATAATGAAGACAAAATATACAATCTTGAAAATAAACTTGACCATTCAGTGAAGATGGTAAGAAATCATGAACAGAACATACAAGAATTATGGGACAGCATCAAAAGACCAAATCTAACATTTATTGGGATAGAAGAATGTGCAGAATTTCAAACCAAAGGAATGCACAATCTCTTCAATGAAATAATATCAGAAAATTTCTCAAACATGAAAATTGAATTGGGAAATCAAATACAAGAGGCTTACAGGACACCAAATGTACAAAATTTCAACAGATCTACAACAAGGCACATTATAATAAAAACGCCCAACATACAGAATAAGGACAGAATTTTAAAGGCTGCAAGAGAGAGAAATCAGATTACATGTAAGGGGAGACCAATTCGTATCTCAGCAGATTTTTCAACCCAGACCCTAAAAGCCAGGAGACAGTGGAACAACATATACCAAGCTCTGAAAGAAAATGGATGCCAACCAAGAATACTATATCCAGCAAAACTGAGCTTCAGATTTGATGATGAAACAAAAACCTTCCATGATAAACAAAAGGTCAAAGAATTCTCAGCAAGAAAGCCTGCACCACACAACATTCTCGGCAAAATATTCCAGGAGGAGGAAATGACAACCAACAATGAAAATACACAAAGAGAGGAACTACACTAAAAGAGGGGTAGGGGCAATCAAAGGAGAACCAAGCCAAGGTAAAAACCAAAAATAAATCAAAATGGCGGGTACTACAAATCATATTTCAATAATAACCCTGAATGGCCTAAATGCACCAATTAAAAGACAGTCTGACAGAATGGATTTAAAAAAAAAAAAAACCCCAACAATATGCTGCCTTCAAGAGACTCATCCTCTCAGGAAAAGACATCCACAGACTGAAAGTGAAAGGGTGGGAAAAAACATATCACTCACATGGACCCCGAAAACAAGCAGGAGTTTCCATCTTCATATCAGATAAAGTGGACTTCAAACCAAAGTTGGTGAAAAGGTATAAAGAAGGGCATTTCATACTTCTTAAGGGAATCATACATCAACAAGACAGAACAATCATAAATATCTATGCCCCAAACAATGGGGCTTCTACATATATCAAACAAATCCTTCTTAAATACAAGAATCAAATAGACCACAACACAATAATACTTGGTGACTTTAACACAGCTCTCTCACCACTGGATAGATCTTCCAAACAAAAACTAAATAAAGAAACCACAGAACTCAATAAAACTATCAATAACTTAGACTTAACAGATATATATAGTGTTCCATCCATCAACGAGTGAATACACTTTTTTTCAGCAGCACATGGATCCTTTTCCAAAATAGATCAGGTTATGTCATAAAGCCAGTCTTAGCAAATACAAAAAAATAAGAGATACTACCCTGCATCCTATCTGACCACAATGGAATAAAATTACAAATCAATGACAGATTAAAAAATAGAAACTACTCCAACACTGGAAACTAAATAATAAGATATTGAATGATGCAGGAATAACAGAAGACATCAGGGAAGAGATTCAAAAAAATTCTTAGAGGCAAATGAAAACTCTGATACAACATATCAAAATCTCTGAAATGACATAAAGGAAGTGCTAAGAGGAAAGTTCATAGCACTAAGCTCATTCATTAGAAGAAGTAAAAGTCAACAAATAAACGAATTGACTCTTCGTCTCAAAGCCTTAGAAAAGGAAGAACAAATTTAACACCAAAAGAAGTAGAAAACAGGAAATAATTAAAATCAAGGCTGAAATCAATGAAATTGAAACAAACAATTCAAAAAATTGACAAAACAAAAAGCTGGTTCTTTGAAAAAATAAACAAAATTGACAAACCTTTAGCCACCCTAATGAAAAGGAGGAGGGAGAAAACCCAAAATTACTAAAATCCGTGATGAAAAAGGAAATATCACGACAGACACTACTGAAATACAGAGGATAATTAGAAACTATTTTGAAAATTCACACTCCAGTAAAATAGAAAACCCTAAAAAGACACCGACAGATTTCTAGAGGCATATGACCTACCCAAACTGAACCAAGACAACTTAAACAGATCAATTTCAAGCAAGGAAATAGAAGATGCCATCAAGAGCCTGCCAACCAAGAAAAGCCCAGGTCCAGATGGATTCTCAGCTGAGTTCTACAAGATCTTCAAAGAAGAATTAATACCAATACTCCTCAAACTATTTCATGAAATACAGAAGGAGGGAACCCTTTCAAACTCATTTTATGAGGCGAGTATCACCATGATACCAAAACCAGACTGAGACACATCAAAGAAAGAAAATTTCAGACCAATGTCCTTGATGAACATAGATGCAAAAATTCTCAATAAAATTCTGGCAATTCACATACAAAAACATCAAAAAAAATAGTGCACCATGATCAAGTGGGGTTCATTCCAGGGATGCAAGGTTGGAAATCAATTAATGTAATCTATCACATCAATAAACTTAAAGAGAAGAGTCATGTGATTTTTATCAATCGATGCAGAGAAAGCATTTGACAAAATATAGCACCCTTTTATGTTTAAAATACTAGAAAAACAAGGGATAGTAGGAACATGCCTCAACTTTGTAAAAGCTACCAATGCTAAATTCAAGACAAACATAATACTAAACGGACAAAAATTAGAAGCATTCCCTCTAAAAATGGGAAGAAGACAGGGATGCCCTCTTTCACCACTGCTATTTAACACAGTTTGAAACACTAGCCAGAGCAATTGGACAGACAAAAGAAATTAAAGGGATACGAATAGGAAAAGAAGAACTCAAACTATCATTATTTGCAGATGACATGATTCTACATTTGGAAAATCCAAAAAATTCTACCAGAAAACTTCTATAATTAATAAATGATTTCAGCAAAGTAGCAGGATATAAAATCAACACCCATAAATCAACAGCGTTTCTATACAATAGTGATAAACTCTCTGAAAGAGAAATTAGGAAAACTATCCCATTCACAATAGCCTCAAAAAAACAAAATAAAATACTTGGGAATCAATTTAACAAAAATGGTGAAAGACCTCTACAATCCAACCTACAAGACACTGAAGAAAGAAACAGAAAACCTTAGAAGATGGAAAAACCTCCCATGCTCCTGGATAGGCAGAATCAATATTGCCAAAATGGCCATACTACCCCAATGGCTAAATAGATTCAATGTGATTCCAATTAAAATCCCAACATCATTCCTTATAGAAATAGAAAAGGCAATCATGAAATTCGTTTGGAAGAATAAGAGACCCAGAATTGCCAAAGCAATCCTTAGCAAGAAGAGTGAAGCAGGAGGCATCACAATACCAGACCTTAAACTATACTATAAAGCTATAGTAACAAAATTGGCTTGGTACTGGCACCAAAATAGACATGTAGACCAATGGTATAGAATAGAAGACACAGAGGCGAACCCACTTAAATACAGTTCTCTTATACTAGACAAAGGAGCCAAACATGTACACTGGAGAAAAGACAGCCTCTTCAACAAATGGTGCTGGGAAAACTGGAAATCCATATGCAGCAAAATGACACTAAACCCCCTATCTCTCACCATGCCCAAATTCAACTCAAAGTGGATCAAGGACCTGGGAATCAGACCAGAGACCCAACGCCTAACAGAAGAAAAAATAGGCCCAAATCTTCATCATGTCTGATTAGAACCTTACTTCCTTAACAAGACTCCTATAGCATAAGAAGTAAAATCAAGAATCAATAAATGGGATGGATTCGAACTAAAAAGCTGCTTCTCAGCAAAAGAAACAATCAATGAAGTGAACAGAGAGCCAACATTCTGGGAACAAATCTTTGCCACACACATATGATAGAGCACTAATCTCGAGGATATATAAAGAACTCAAAAACTTAACACAAACAAACAAACAATCCAATCAATAAATGGGACAAGGAGCTGAACAGAAACTTCACAGAAGATATACAATCCATCAACAGACATATGAAAAAATGTTCAACATCTCCAGCAATCAGAGAAATGCAAATCAAAACTACTCTAAGATTTCATCTCACACCAGTCAGAATGGCAATTATCAAGAATACAAACAACAATAAGTGTTGGCGAGGTTGTGGGGGAAAAGGCACACTCATACATTGCTGGTGGGACTGCAAATTGGTACAACCAATCTGGAAAGCAGTATGGAGATTCCTTAGAAAACTTGGAATGGAACCACCACTTGACCCAGCTATCCCACTCTTTGGTCTATACCCAGAAGACTTAAAAACAGCATACTACAGTGACGCAGCCACTTCAATGTTTATACCATCTCAATTCATAATAGCTAAACTGTGGAACCAACCTAGATGCCTTTTGATAGATGAATGGATAAAGAAACTGTGATATACATACACAATGGAATTTTTTTTAAATATTTTTTTCGTCATAGATGGACACAATGTCTTCATTTTATTGTTTTGTATGTGGTGCTGAGGATCGAACCCAGGGCCTCATACATGCAAGGCAAGCACTCTACCGCTGAGCTACAATCTCAGCCCCTACACAATGGAATATTACTCAGCAATAAAAGAGAATAAAATTATGGCATTTGCAGGTAAATGAATGGAGGTGGAGAATATCATGCTAAGTGAAGTAAGCCAATCTCAGAAAACCAAAGGCCAAATGTTCTCTTTGATAAGTGGATGCTGATCCATAATGTGGGGGAGGACATGGGAAGAATGGAGGAACTTTGGTCACAGGTGTGGGAGGTGGGAGGGGGCAGGGGCAGGGGAATAGTAAAGATGGTGGAATATGATGCAAATCACAGCCCTAGCTATATGTATGACCACACGTATGTTGTGATTCCACATCACATACAACCAGAAAAGTGAAAAGTCGTTCTCCATCTGTACAATGTGCACAATGTGCACAATGAGTCAAAGTGCACTCTGCTATCATGTCAATCTAAACAGGATGGATTCTTAAAAATTAAAAAATAAATACCTAAAAAGATTTACGTTTGACTAAGAAAAAGAGCAGAATAACACCCCTAGAGATGAAGAAAACAGAGCAACATAAATCAAATAGGAAATAATCTCAGCAGCTCTGGAGGCTGAGGCAGGAAGATCCCAAGTTCAACGCCAGGCTCAGCAATTTAGTGAGACCCTGTCTCCAAAAAAGGGGGTAGGGTATAGCTCAGTGGTTAAGAGCCCCTGGGTTCAATTCCTAGTACCCCCGCCCCAGACCCCCAAGGAATGCAGCCCAGAAGGTTGGGAAAGGTGGCACATGCCTGTAATCCCAGTGAATTAGGAGGCAGAAGCAAGATGACTAGAAGTTCAAGGCAAGCCTCACCAATTTAGCAAGACCCAAAGCAACCCAGTAAAACTGCCTCAAAAGTTGAAATTTTAAAAGGGCTGGGGAGCTGACTGGAATGTAGTTCAGGAATAAAGCACCCCTAGTTTCCATCCCCAGAACAAGGGGGTGGGGGGGACGTAGCCAGGAAACTAAAATGTAAGAACTACTCTGAAATATAAACAAGGAAAACTAAATTCACGGAGGACTTGTGCTGGTTGGTTCTCTCATTCATAACAAATACTACAGGCAGGAACAGCATTCTAACCAATCCTATCTCTAACCTCTCTTCAACCGTCATGCACTCATGTGCCAAAAAGTCACCCACAATTCCCCAATAACTAACAAATAAAACCCAGGATCTCAGCTCTTGGAGCTCGCACTGCATTTCAATCCCATCTGCAACCACTCACTTCATTAGATACACCAGGTGAATTTCCATATATATTCTAAGTCCATCCTTTGCCTAAAAGGCTTTTGTGCTCTCCAGTTAGAATCCTTCCCACCCTCTGAGCCACACCTGAAAAGCACCAGCCTCAGGCTGCTTGTCTGAGTCCTCCTGGTGGAACTCACTCTCAGCTTCTCCAAGCTCCACTCCCTGAGGATTTGGGGAAACACATGACAAGGATGCCTCCTTTCACCTGCTCACCTGGAACCACTCCAAGTACAAGGTCATATTTTATTCATATTCTTACACTCAACAAATATTTATTAAGCTCCTACTATTTGCCAGGCACTGTAAAGCCCTGGAGCTGCAGCAATGAACAAAATACGCCCACCTCCCTCCCTCCAAAAGCTGGCCACTTTTGAGGAGAAAGACTAATTCACGTCTCTTTGCTCCTGGACAACGGACTGTTCTGCACATAACAGTCATTTAATAAATGTCAGCAGAACTAAAGGAAATATTTTAAAAGACTAATTAATACATTGGGAAATTTTAAATCAGCGAATACTCTCATTTAAGATCTAATCAGTGGGCTGGGGTTGTGGCTCAGTGGTAGAGCACTTGCCTAGCACAAGTGAGGCACTAGGTTCAATCCTCAGCACTGCATAAAATAAATAAAGGTATTGTGTTCATCTACAACTTAAAAAAAATTAAAACAAAAAGATTTAATCAGCAAATGCGGCATATTTAGGGATTTCATCAGAAATCCCTAAAAGACACCTGGCTTAGAGAAATCCCCAGGTCCATCCTCACCCAAATCCCTGCCAACGTTTAGTTGCCCCATCCAGTCTCTTTTGGTGGCCACACTTTCTTTTATGTGGCTCTGACCTAGAACATACAACTGTATGAGAAGTGACCACTTAACCCAAGGGGGTAGCCAAATCCTGAGAGAGAAAAAACATCCTGGACCCAAGATGGTAAGACAATCACACTAAACTCCTGCGGCAATATGAAACAATGGCAACTAAATAACAGCAGTTAAAGTGGAGCTCAAGAAGCAGAGATGCCCTAAAGGTTAGAGACCAGCTTTTTTATCTATCATAGCTTTTTATTTATCTTTTCCAAACACCTTATTTATAGTTAGTTCTAATAGTCTACTCATCAGCTAAACCTTCCTCAGGTAGAAACTGGGGCCAGAGCTGCCCTCATGGAACCACCCTCTGACCACTTTGCACGTGCACCACCTCAACATAGCTTAGTTCAGGAAACCATGGACCCAGACAAAAACTAAATAACCAGAGTCTGCTACATTGTAAATGTTTATTCACAGTTTCATTCATTCACTCATGAATCCAATGCCTATTTACTGACTATCTGAATGCTAGGTCCTGTGACAGTCGCTGAATAAACCGGATTAGGCCTTGCTATCTAAGAGCTTTTATTCTATTTGAGGAAGGTAAACAGGAGTACAGCCTCTCTGATCCCATCTCCTTTCTTTGTACTGATTGAGAATCCAGGGTGCCTTGCCAGCTGTGTGACCCTCCCAGCCGCACATTTTCCCTGCAGCCTAGAGCCCAAAATGGTACCTTTAACATTTCAAGGCACCAATATAGTTTTTTTAGGTTGTTACCTCAAATACCAAAAAACCAAACAAGTGACTCATTCAAAGAAACTAGCCCCAACCCTAAAGCAAATTCCCTAAAACCTTAGACAGAATCTATGATCTGACCCTTCCTTACAGACATACCTATGTAGGACATCTCCCCTGCATTTCTACTGTAAAGGCAGAACTGCCCTAAGCTCCTCTGTAAATCCTCCAAAGAAACACTTTGGCCTGATCCCTTGGGGTTCACTGGTGCTTTCTTTGAAATCTAACTGGCCCCAATTTAAAATGGTGTGAGTCGATCCTTCTTGGAACTCCACTACTGCTGCTAGTTGTGGGCCAAATCCAGCTGCAGGTTTGGCAAGATAGACCAAGTAAACAAATCAGCCAATAAAATGATTTTTGATGGTGATCAGTGCCATAAAAACAATAAAGAAGGGATGAGGACGTAGCTCAGTGGCAGAGTGCATGCACCATGCTCTAAGCCCTGCATTCAAAACCCAGCACCCAAAGAAAAAGAAAAAACAACCAACCAGTAATATAATAACTGGACCAAATCTAAGATAACTAAGAACATACCTATAGAGAATGTCAGAAACATTTAAAATACAGTTTTCTCCCTCAAGAGAAACTCTAAAATTCCAAATTGCACTGGAGAGGGAGAGTAAGTTAACTCATGGGACAAATTTTATAAAACTTCAGAATCAAGCAGAAGGCCAGAGATGCACTGAGGACTGACAGGGAAATGTGCCTCTTGGTGGCCTACAAATCAAGTTTACTCAAAGGCTGAGCTAACTGATTTGGTATTATTCTGGTATACATGCTGCTGGGAAAAGTATACAAACTATGCCTTTAAGCTTTCCCAAGTGGAACCGGAAGTTTTAAATCTTAATGAGTTTGCTCATAGAAAGGAAGTGTGAAAGGAATGCTTCTCAGCAGCAGGGTAAACACAGTCTCAATTTTCCATTCTGGAAAATCTAGCCCTCGAATTGCATTTCCTCCACTTAAACTGCAGGGTTACTTGACTTCCCTTCCACTTTTGCAGCTTCCTCAGCCATGCTGATTCACAGTGCTGCTTGCCTCAGAGAGACCACATGCCTGGGCTCATCCAAAATCCTCTAGCAGTTTCTTTTTCTAGAAACAGTTGAAGAACTGCTGAGTGGAAAGAGTTGTCAGCCAATTAGTCTACAAACTGTCCTGACTCAATTGTATGGTTCTGTCAGTGCACAAAGTAACTAACTGAAGGTGATTCAGCTATTTCATATGTTAGGAGCTGAGCATGAGCTTCACAGATATTCACTCTAAGGAAGAAAGCCAGTGAACCTCTTCCAACTGAGACTCTGAAGGGAGAGCTACAAGGTTTCTGTGGCCAGTCATGAGATCAACTATGTCTTGTTCCAACCTCGAAAAGGCAACAAGATAAATAAATGTGCTGGACACAGTGGCGCACGCCTGTAATCCCAGCACTCTGGGAGGCCGAGACAGGAAGATTGCAAGTTCAAAGCCAGCCTCAGCTACTGCGAGGTGCTAAGCAACTCAGTGACACCTTGTCTCTACATAAAACACAAAATAGGGCTGGGGATGTGGCTCAGTGGTCAAGTACCCGAGTTCAATCCCCAGTACCCAAAAAAAAAAAAAAAAAGATAAAAATCAAGTCACCTGTGTTGGCATACAAATTATGTTTTTCTCTCTGAATAACCTAGTGGTAAAGAGAATTTTTTTTAAGATAAAATAAATGAAAAAAATATATATTCAATAAGCCAAATGGTCAAAAAAAAACATGGTCTGAAAGCAAGAAAAGCCTCAACTCTCTTAGAGGCCACTGACCATTCAGGACAATTACACTGGTTCTCTTACTGACAGTGAATGCAAAACAACCCTTACTGACTTTGCTGAGTGGCAATAAAAACAAAAGTGTCAGTTTAGGCCTTCAGATGAAAACCCAAGCACTATCTATTTTTATTGCAAAACTGTCTATAATGTCTATCAATGGGCACCTCCCGCATCATCTTCCCACACTCCAAATCCAGTCATTATAACTAAAAAAATTATCTACATGATAGTAACTGCAAAGGACAAGCACTACTGTAAACCAGCAAGCTCAGGGGTAATAGTTTCTCCACCTAGGATCCACTTTCTTTCTCCTACCACTGCTCTGCATCCATCTAAGCCAACTCCAAACTCACCCCCAAATTCTCCTGCTTAATATTACCAAGTGAGACTGCACACCTGCCATGGCAACCACGCTCTCTCTAGCTACTCTAAGGACATCTACATATGCCTGCACTTCCCCGAATACTTGCACATGCTAAGGGTAAAAAGAACTCAGATCTCCTAGAGTTGGCATTCTTTTTTTACCCATCCCTTTAAGGTGCCTAGTACCAAATGCTATACAATGTGAGGATTTAATAAATGTTGATTTAATATACTGGAAGAAAATGATCTTTAATTTGGAAAAACATTGCAATGCTAATGCCAAGTCTTACATTGGAGTGAAGGCAGGTTATAGTACCTTCCTGCTCAGTGAAAGTGGACAAAGAAATAATTCTACTAAATCACAAGCCACTTTGTTCTTATGAACTTGTTTTAAAACCGTCCCTAGACTTTCAATCTATGTGCATTTACACCCAGATCACAGGAGGCTAGTGCCAAGATGGGAGTCTTGGTGCACACATGTAATCTCAGTGACTCAGGAGGCTGAAGCAGGAGTATCACAAGTTCAAAGCCAGCCTCTGATTTCAATCCCTGGTGTGGGAGGGAGGGAGGAAGGGAGGGAGGGAGGAAGGGAGGAAGAGAGGGAGAGAGAGAGGGAGAGAGGGAGGGTGGGAGGGAGGAAGGAAGGAAGGAAGGAAGGAAGGAAGGAAGGAAGGAAGGAAGGAAGGAAGGAAGGAAGGAAGGAAGAAAAACAAAACAAAACAAGAGGCTCATGCCAGTTTTAAACCAATGAAAAGGTATCTTTTAAAAATCATTTTCCCACATATTATACAGGACAATCAGATTTAATCATATTTGCATGAAGATAATCCATGTCAGTTCAAGAGAATGAATAATTCAATTCACAAGTTTAGTTCTAAGTCATTAAAACATACATACCACATCTGCTGAAAATGTTCATCTCTACAAAGAAAACCACACGATCTCTTATCTACTTCTACTGGATTTGGATATTCTTAGTATGTTTTTCCATGTGAGATTAGCAGTAGTTCTCCCAATCCCCAGCAATGGCTGTAACCTCCAAGGTCATTACTACTCGGGAGCTAGGCTGCATTTAAAGATCTAGTTCTGTTCTGAATGATGCTGACTGGTTTCTGACATGTCTAACTGTGGCACAGACTGTTCACTGCCTACTCAACTCCATTTTCCCCAATAACTGAGCCCATATATTGCTGGAGCACAGCCTCCCCTGAAGATAGAGAAGCTGTATAAATCAGAGCTGTTAAATAGAGCTACTGGAAAGCTCAGCAACAGACCTACCTAGCTCTTGCCTCTGTGCTGTTATCTTCAGTAGCCTGGCCACGGTGAAGGACCAGTGTCCCCTAATCTACCACAGAGCAGTATTTTTATAAAATACAATTAAAATGCTGTGGGAATATCGAACAGCTAGAAGTCTCAGAACAGTTCCTTTCCATTTCTGCACTTCTCTCACAGTGGACTGATGATAGCTGAGCCTGTGAACCATTTGAGTCACACTGAGCACACTGCGTTATGAAGCTACAGCACCCCGCTCAGAGGAAAATATGCACTGAGGACACCAGTACCTGAGGGTCATGGTCACTCTCCTATTGTATGAAACCTGGAAGACACCTTCTTTTATTATGAGAACACAGAGGTTTATCGTAAACCACTGTGACTCAGGGTTTTCACATACAGCCAATCCCAACAGTGGATGAAGCTACATCTGCAAAGTTTTCAAAACACTGTATCATAGCTTTTTATTTTTAAGTGAGAATAACCCATGAAGTAATAAGCAGGATGAGTATTATCTTGATTTGGCAGCTACGGAAACAATGTCCTAGAAGATTCAAATCGCTTGTCTCAGTGACACAGCTAGTCAGTATGAGATGGAAAACAGGAGCCAGCTGAATACACTTTCCACACGAACAACCCACACCTCGGCGAGGTGAATCTAACCCATCAGGATCGTATATACAACATAATATCAATGATAGAAACTTGTACTCACTATTGTGACATGAAGGCCACGGTCAGCCAGTGAAGACAAAATCAGATTTCACCGCTACGGTGAGACTATCCCACATTTAACAATACAAACAAAGCACTCTGGAGAGCCAGGAATGCAGGCTTTAGTTTTTTGTGCTTTTTTGTTTTTGTTTTGTTTTTCAAAGGGGCACTCCACAGAGCCCCGTTTATAATAATTCAGTCAGCAACACAGCAACTGAACTAAGAGTGAAAAACATACCACATTAAGTTAGCCTGGGGCACAGACCCTCAAATTCTTGTCTGGAATAGAATGTGAAACACTAAGATTGGATCCAGATACAATCTGTTAGTGAGTAATAATGTTTCTAAAACCCAACCTGGAGAATACTGGCATGTTAACAACTATGTACTGTCCCTTGTCATAAATAAGATTTCCGAGAACCACTGTCAGATGAGTTCTGAACCACTCACTTCCCAAGATGCCCTTATGATCAAAAGTGTGCTATTTAAAAGCTGCTGGTTGGGATCAGCCATGTCATCTTTGACTATAGACTAACTTCTTTGGGCAAACTTCCTTTGCCTCTGTGGGCATCAAACATTTTATTTCACCTGAAAAAATGTTAATAGAGAACATTTCCCTGAATCAAGACTTATCTATTAAATACTAAATTAAACAGAAAAGTCACAGTTATCATTAAATTTTTCTGCTGTCATCAATACTCTGTTTTTTAAAAAAACAGCAAAAATCAAGACATGAACTTTATTTGTGTATTTTATTTTGCACATTTAACCTTTCATATTTTCCCTGAAGATATGTTAATTGCAAAAGAAAAACTGAGCTGAAAAGGCATATTTAATTGCTCCTAGTATCAATAGGTGGTATTTAAAAATCCTCAAGGATCATTACCAAGAATGAGTTCTTGCATCTGCTAGCTCACTATACAAAAAACAATTAAGTGGGGAAGGGTGGATAGCGAGAGAGGCAGGCACAGGTGCAGAACAGACACAGAAGAACTCACCCACTCAAAAGAATACAGGCGGAAAAACATCTAATTCCCTACTAACTCTGCAAACCACACTCCACCACAGGGGTGTGGGCTAGAGTAGAGGAAAGTGAGCTGTGGAGTGACTTTGGCAGAGGACTAATCCTCAACAGTTTATATTAGCTCAGGGCCAGCAAACCAGTGTCAGGGGTCACATCTGGGCCACCATCTATTTCTGTAAATAAAGTTTTGGTGAAAGAAAGGCATGCAGTCATGCACATGTGTTTAAGGATCATCTGTGGCCAAGTTGAATCATTACCACAGAAAAGACAAAGCTGAAAACAGGTTTTATCCAGGCCCTTATAGAAAAGGTTTCTGCACCTGGTGCAAAAAGCATCTGTCAATAACAACATTACTAATCAGCTAGCTAAACTGTAGCACAAAATAAAACGGCTCTCCTCTAGAAACTAGGAGGAGCCTCTTTTTGGCAGCAGCAGCAGAGCAGGGTAGGGTGTTGCTAGGGACTGAACCCAGGGGCACTTAACCACTGAGAAACATCCCCACATCCTCAGCCCTTTTTATTTGTGTGTGTGTGTAAATATATTTGGGGGGACGAGAAAGCAAGTTCTCGCTAAGTTGCTTATTAGGGCCTCACTAAATTGCTGAGGCTGGCTTTGAACTTGCAATCTTCCTGCCTCAGCCTCCTGGAACACTGGAATTATAGGCATGTGCCACTGAAACTGACAGGAAAAAGCCTTCTATCTCATAAACACCTTAGTGGGTTTGTGTATGTAGTTTGGGCTCAAGAGAGAGAAGATTTGCCTAGAAAAAAGCTAAGCGTAGCCAGTTTGCCAGACAGAAGTCAGAATATGATGAAAATCTAAGCCGGGCACAGTGGCGCAAGCCTGTAATCCCAGCACTTTGGGAGACTGAGACAGGAGAATCGCGAGTTCAAAACCAGCCTTAGCAACGGCGAGGCGCTAAGCAACTCAGTGAGACCCTGTCTCTACATAAAACACAAAATAGGGCTGGGGATGTGGCTCAGTGGTCATGTGCCCCTGAATTCAATCTCCAGTACCAAAAGAAAAAAGAAAATCTAGTGAACTGCACTTCTATTTTTCCTTAGTGAAAACTCCACTTTGAGTAAGAAAATAAATTCTCCAGATAAACAGATTCGTGAAACAGTGGAAAGAATGCTGATATTGAACACCTGACAGTGCTCAAGTAAGCCCCTATGACCTGAGAGAAATTTCAGCTCCAACATCCCTAAGATCAAAGCCTTATTAAATATGACAGATGCCCAAGGCATAAGCCAATAAAAGGAAAAGTTCATTGCTTCTCTTAGTAGTTAAAACAGCAAGTGCTTAACCATTTAACTTACATTGACAACTAACTTCTAACCAGACATTCGAATTTTCAAAGAAATTCATGTTGCCTCTTGCTAAACCAGGTCTCTATAATGACAAGCCAAGTAAGAGCCAATGGAAAGAAAAGACAGGATTGGCAAACTGAGTGACAGTAACAACCATGAGTATACGATCTAGATAGACAGGAATTTACCCTGCAATGTCACAAATAAAAAACCCTGCCCTATGGTTGCAGCCACAGGGAAGGAACGAGGTTTACAGCACAAGCTTTCTCCTTTAAGAGTCAGAACCATGGCACAGAGGGAAGGATGCACACAGGGAGGCCAAATTTGATGCAGACAATAATCAGGTCTATAAAGCAAGTGAACTTCAATTAACATTTTAAACAAAAATTTTACCAGATTTTTCTAGGAGACTGAATCTGGTGGTGCTCTGCCAATGAGCTATATATCCTCAGTGCTTTTTTTGTTGTTGTTGTTTTTGGTACCAGGGATTGAACTCAGGGGTACTTGACCACTGAGCCACACCCCCAGTCCTATTTTGAAGCTAATTTAGAAACAGGGTCTCACTGAGTTGCTTAGCACTTCACTGTTGTTGAGGTTGGCTTTGAACTTGTGATCCTTCTGCCTCAGACTCCCGAGCTGCTGGGATTACAGGCATGAACCACCAAGCCTGGCCCTGGTGCTTTTTATTTTGAGATAGGGTCTCACTAATTTGCTGAGGCTGGCCTCCAATTTGCAATCCTCCTGCCGCAGCCTCCCCAGTCACTGGGATTAGAGGTGTGCACCACTGAGCCAGCTTTTTGTTTATAAAGACCAATTCTGACGGCTTTCTGGGCCATCTTATAGAAAAAAAAATTAGTCCTCTGTTCAACTAACTGCCTGGTGTTCCACAGTCAATGGAGGGTAACTATATTTTCTTAAGAAACAGAAGGAAAGTGTCACTTGAATCAAGCAGGATATCAGACCAATGGTTGTCTATGTTTCAGTCTTTGTCTTCTTCCCCAAAATATAAAAGTGTAATTTGTCCTTTTTATTTTATTTTTTTCAGATAAAGTTAATATGCTCAGAAGAATTTCAAGTGCTCTCAAGGCAGCTAAATAAAACAAGCTGAAAATTTTGGGTGTGTCCTCCAAATTACTATGACAAGAAACAAGTATGTATTCTAGACTTCCTCGTTGGGGCTATGAACTGTGCAGAACATAGCCCATCTGCTTTGAGACCAACTCTTTCACTTCAGACAGATAACACAGCCTGTGTCCTTCCCTTATTCATTCAACCAAAACACATTCAAATTCCAAAAACAATCTGATACTGCAAACAGGAAGCAATCCACTCACAATATTCTTCAAAAAGCAGTACAACAAAACAGTCAGGCAGAAAGGCAGCACACAAAAAAATAAAGGATCTGCAAGAGCACAGAGCTGCCTGAAGCAGATGACAGGTGAGAAAGAAGGGGCCTTCCCAGCCCTCCAGCCTATGCAACTTCAGGGAGCTGAGCGTGGAGGCTGCATTGTTCAAAACAGCACAATTCTTTCCATCTGCTACACGAGTCACAGGGATTAAAGGTGTGTGCCACAGAGCCTAGTTAGAAGTTCAGCAATGGTTCCACAAGAAAAGACCTCCAACCTAACTTCCACAGCATGATGGGCAATGACAAAGGACCACCCTACGCTGCCAGCACCAAAACAACTCGATGGGAGCCCCCCTCCCCGCCATAATCTTTCTTTTGGTGGGGAAGTAGGGTGGAGGATGGAACTCAGGGCCTCCAGCATGCTGCACAAGTATTCTCCAACTGAGCTACATCCCTAGCCCTGCTTTTCTTTTTCAATGTTTGGCTGAAATCCTGCTGGCGATCTAACAAATTAATATCCCCACACCTGCCCACCAAAAAACACAAGCCAACCCAACCCCTTACATAATTTCCTTCATAAGGGAAGAACGTAAGGCTTAATGTAGGTTTATCAATGTGCTAGGTTAACATAATACGCCAAATGCACTTGATGTTTGCTAAAGCTATCACTAGAACAATCTGCTAATCAGGCACCCACAGATAAAAGACACAGAAAACAAAGAAAAGCCAGGATAAAGAAAAAAATATATATATATATGTGCCCAACCAATAATTCCAGACAAAACAAAAACCCCACAAAACCACTTACGCAAAAGTAAACCACAAATCTATTCAACAGCATTATAAAATGGAAGGGAACTATCCAAAGGGATTCACAAGCCTACTGACTAATTTTAATAGCAAATGCCTCACAAATCTCCCTATGCCTCAGACAAATCACCAGCTGAGGCAAATCCCAGATAATAAAACGCTGTAAGAAGGGCCTTTTTTCCTCTTTCTTTTTTTAATAATTTAGGCCATTAAGGAGAGGGTATTGATTCTTGTTTTCAGCAGCAGGAGAGTGCTATCTTCAGCCTTACAGCTCAGTGACAACATCAGGGAATTTAATCACAGTGCCTTTCCTGCCACACAATTCTCAAACTGTACCCTGGGATTCTTTGTCACTCTTCATTTCTAGAAAATCCCTCCCTGGTCTCATGGATGTGTCTTCCCTAATAGACCCACAGTAACCATAGCAGCATTTTAAGTTCTACAGATTAAACACATCTGTCAATAATAACTTGCTAGATCTTTTTCTTTTTCTTGCAAGGGGGTTAGATACTAGAGATTTAAGACAGGGATACTTTAGCACTGAGCTACATCCTCCAGCCAGCACAGCTCCCCCTTTGTGTGTGTGTGTGTTTTGTTGTTTTTTTTTTTTTGAGAGAGAGAGTGTGAGTGAGTCTAAGTTGCTTAGGGTCTCACTAAAATTGCTGAAACTGAAACTGGCCTTGAACTTGAGATCCTCCTCCCTGGGCATTTGGAGCTGCCAGGATTACAGCCATGTACCACAGTGCCAGGCAAATAGCCAGTTATTTTTTTTAAATAATTCTCACAATGCACCAGGTATTTTGTGATTCCCATCTCGTTAACAAATCTGCTTGATATCAAAGAGCACAGTGAATAGGCCAATCCCTGGACATCTGTGGATGTTTTTTTTTAATCTATCCAAGACAATACTACTAGCAAAAGGAAAAACCAGGAGCAAGCTGTAAGTATCAATCACTATTTCTCAATTCCAACACAGAAGGTTAAAAATTCTCTCAACTGGGTGCAGTGGCACACACCTATAATTTCAGCAGCTCAGGAGGCTGAAGCAGGAGGACTGTGAGTTCAAAACCAGTCTCAGCAAAAGTGAGGCGCTAAGCAACTCAGTAAGACTCTGCCTCTAAATAAAATACAAAATAGGGCTGGGGATGTGGCTCAGTGGTCAAGTGCCCTGAGTTCAATCCCCAGTACTGACCCCCTCCCAAAAAAAAAATCCCTCTTACTTCAAGGAAAATTAAGCAAACAATAAATTTAGCTGTAAAGCGATGAGTATTCCTACATTAAGTATGAGAAAAATATTTTTTAAAAAGAATTTAGGGGCTAGGGTTGTGGCTCAGTGGTACAGCACTTGCCTAGCACATGTGAGGCACTGGTTTTGATCCTCAGCACCACATAAAATTAAATAAAGAAAATAAAACTCTTGTATCCATCTACATCCAAAAATATTTTTTAAAAGAAAGAAGAAAGCTAGGCGTGGTAGCACACGCCTATAATCCCAGCACTTTGGAAGGCTGAGACAGGAAGATTGTGAGTTCAAAGCCAGCCTCAGCAATGGTGAGGTGCTAAGCAACTCAGTGAGACCCTGTCTCTACATAAAACACAAAATAGGGCTGGGGATGTGACTCAGCAGTCGAGTGCCCCTGAGTTCAATCCCTAGTACCCTTCCCTCCAAAAAAAGGAAAGAAGAAGAACAACAACAACTTAGACTGAAAACAAGCTAGTGTGCTTTTTGATTCAAGTCAAAATCAAACTGTTGTCATCTGTCCTCCAATGTTCTGCACTCTGGTCACACTACCCTAAAACTCCACTACTTTCACCTTGCTGTACTTGGTCCCACTCTGCCTTAAGAGGCTATTCCCAAACATCCTCCTAGGATCATTTACATCCTAAGCCCAAGTGCGTTCATGTCCAAGGTCTCTAACACAAACATCTTCTATGATGGGGCACTAGAGGCATTTATAGTTGCCTCTTTAGGTCCTTCCATATTTCCACCCCAACTATATCCTGCTACAGGGCACACAACACAGTCCATTCTACAATCCATTCTGATTAGGAATCAAACAAAAGCATCACTGTCTAGAGGCTGCGACCAAGGGCAGGTGTCTGTGTGGCACTTACCTTTCTGCCATTAAAGTACACAGTAAACTTATCTCTAATGAAAATTCAAAAGTCCAAAAAATCAGTAGAACAGAAAGCAAAATAATAAAAGTTTCATTTTAAATGGAAAGTATATACACATTTATATACAATGTTTGTTTTATGAGCTACGCAAACCCATAGGAACTCTAACAGTTCAGGAAAAACATTAAACTTAAACTCTGTACTGGAGCTGCAGCCAGGAACACTCTTGGTTCCACACTCACTTCCTTTTTATGGGAGGTGGAAGGCAGTGGAGGGATACCAAACAGTCACTGTCTTTTGAAAAATAAACTAAAACCAGCAGTGAACTCTAGCTAGTACTGGCCAAGATTTCTCCTGTTAAATGCTATTTTTGTGTTGACAGTTCCCAACAATTGTATTTAATTCATTTGTCTTTTTTAAAATCACGTTTTTATTAATGTGGGGTTTTTGGGGGGGTGTCTTATAAATGAAATGAAACAGACTATTAATCCAACCTATCAGAGCCAGGAATCATTTTAGGAACTGCAAACAAAAACATACAGCACAGTCCCTTCTCTTAATTTAGCTGAAACAATAGAAGAATGAAAAGGAGGAGATGGGCTGAGGGTGCGGCTCAGGGGCAGAGCGCTTGCCTCTCATGTGTGAGGCACTGGGTAGGATCCTCAGCACCTCATAAAAATAAACAAACACAAAGACACTGTGTCCATGTATAACTAAAAAATATTTTTCAAAAAAAGAAAGCAAATGGGGAGACACTGACTGACGATCTCTCTCAAAGAGAAGGAAGAGATGAGGGCGCGGGGCGGAAGCAGCTGATTTGAATCTTCACTTAAGTGTGTAACTTAACGTCATTTGTTGGATTAGATATTTTACAACTTCATTAACACAGTTCAAGATTTTGACTTTAAATAAGCTTATATATAGTTAAATAATACAACTGTAACTATCGAATGCTAATAAGTAAATAAGAGGAACTCAACATGTCACCGGCACATTTTGCAGGTAAAGGCAAACCCACTTCCTTGGAAGCTAAACTTACTGAAGGTTTCTCAGTGACAATAACAAAAATAGAGAAGTTAAAGAAAAATTGAGTTATCTTAAGAAACCAAGTGATCTACACATGCCACAGGCTGCCCCAGCTTCCAAGAACTTGGGCTACAAGCAATTATGAACAAATGTATGTCATACGTGGCTATTTTATTTCGGAAAAACATTGCCATCCATGCTACTGAATTAATGTTGGTACTTAGGATTTTAATAGTTTTGCCATTTTGGGGGGCTTTGGGGGTTTTTTGGTACCAAGGATTAAACTCGGAGTCACTTAAACACTGAACCAAACCTCCAGCCATATTTATTTATTTATTTTGAGACAAGGTCTTGCTAAGTTCCTTAGGGCCTCACTAAATTGCTAAGGCTGTCTTTAAACTTGAGATCCTCCTGTCTCAGCCTCCCAAGTCACTGGGATTGTAGGTTTATTTCCCTATGCCCAGCAGGATTTTAATGATTTTGTAGTTTGGTTTTCAACTTAATTAGTGAACTGCCTTTTACAGCTATTTTAGGGCTCTAAGCACACAGATTATACATAACTTGTGTGCTGGGGGAGGAAGGAAATGAAATAATACAAGAATGCCACAGAACAATTTCTTTCTTGAATCCATGATATTCTTGGGTTTGAAAAGCCTAAGAAATCCTAGAACTGTACCGGAAGCCCTACATCCCAAAAAAAGGACAAGACTAAAAATGCTTTTACAAGAGTTGCCAGGGTGAAGAGCAGGCCTCCAGTCCCTAAAGTCACTGCCTATCAGAGTCTCCTGGGAAAGATTAGGAAAGAACATGTAGGGATCTCTGGGCCTGACTCCAGAACAACTGAATCCCTCCTCTGGTTTTAAAGTGAAACTGAGACTAAGCTGTCTGATCACACAGCCGGTGAATATTGCCAACACAATTCAAACCAGCACCATTATTTCAACAGTAAAATGCATGGCTTCCAGCCATCTCCCTGATCTGAGTAGGGTACATAGACAAGCCTTCATATGGTTCCTTCTATTTCTCATTAAGACCAAAACTACTTTAAATAAAAAATTAGAAATAAAAAGAACAAACAACAGGCTGAGACAAGGAAAGAAGTGAAAGTGGGACTGGAAACGTAAAGGACTAAATGGCACAGGGACTGCAGCCAGGCCTCTAGGAGTGGGTGAAGAGGCTGCTACAGAGGAAGATGAGGTCCCAGGCCACAGGATGGCAAGGGGTAAAGCAAAGAAAAGAAAGGAAGTCTGCAAGTGCTTACAATGGGGGATACAGAGAGCAGGTCTTTGAGAAGCCAGACGTGGTGGCGCACACCTGTAATCCCAGCACTTTGGGAGGCTGAGACAGTAGAATCAGGAGTTCAAAGCCAGCCTCAGCAACGGCTAGTCGCTAAGCAACTCAGTAAGACCCTGTCTCTACATAAAACACAAAACAGGGCTGGGGATGTGGCTCAGTGGTCGAGTGCCCCTGAGTTCAATCCCCAGTACCAAAAAAAAAGAAAAGAAAAGAAAGCAGGTCTTTGAGTATTTTGTTTCATTAAAAACTGAAATTATCAGGGGCTGGAATTGTGGCGCAGTGGTAGCGTGCTCGCCTAGCACGCATGAGCCACTGGGTTCGATCCTCAGCACCACATAAAAATAAAATAAAGATATTCTGTCCACCTACAACTAAAAAAAAAAAAAAATTTAAAAAACCCTCAAATTATCATTTGTGAATTTGCCAGAAAACCTACTTATGTTTATGGAGAAAAGCATACTGAAGTCCAAACAACTCATCACACAATACATTAACTCTTCTTTTACTATATAAAACATGTCTTTCTATGCTAAACTATAAGGCAGAGTTCAAATGTCTCCAGAAAATCTGTGAAACTCAAAATGGGTGCAGTGGCGCACACCTATAATCCCAGAAGCTTGGGAGGCTGAGGCAGGAGGACTCCAAGTTTAAAGCCAGAGACCTCCACAACTTAGTGAGGCCCTGAGCAACTCAACAAGACCCTGTCTCTAAATAAAATATAAAAAAGGGCTGAGGATGTGGCTCAGTGGTTAAACGCACTTGGGTTCAAGCCTCGGTAAAGAAATTCTATAAAACGCAGAATATAAGTTATTTTTAATTTAAAAAAAAAATCTCAAAAACAGTACATACCATCCACATACCTGACATTTTTCTGTCATCTTAATGAATCAATGTGAAATTACCCCAGGAAATCTGTTCTACCATTTTTCACAGATTTCCTTTTTAAACTGTCTCTAAAAAATTTCAACGACTAAAATCTACTGATATTCCTTTAAAAAACAAGGCAAATCATTCTTTCAACTTATTTTAAATGGATATCTAAAACAATCAAGTAAATAGATCTATAATGCAGCAGGAAGTAAATTTGTTTTAAGAAATACTTAACTTTTACACTATACAGATGAAGCTGATTGCAAACTATTCCCAAACTGATTATAACATAACATGGTTGGAATCAGAAATTTAAAATAATTCAGCAATGTCTGCTGACAAAAGAAGAGGTGGGATATGCCAAAACATCTTTCTTACTCAGTGATCAAGACACAAAAAGTGAGGCCTGCATTCTTCGGGCTACAAAATCTGATATAACCACAGTCCTGAATGATCTTCCTATGCTCTGAAATATGGATAACAGATTATTATGAAATGTCTTAACAAAGGGTTTTTACTAATCCTAATTAATCAAGCTACATTTTTATATAAATTTCTGTTTTCAAAATTCAAGAATTCTACCTGCTTTTTTTTTTTTTAAATATTTTTTAGTTGTAGATGGACACAATGTCTTTATTTTATTGCTTTGTATGTGGTGCTGAGGATCGAACCCAGGGCCTTAAGCATGGGAGGCAAGCGCTCTACCACTGAGCTACAATCCCAGCCCCTCTACCTGCTTTTAAATCTACATTGTCATGTTAAAAATTTCAAGATAAACCAAGCACAATGGCCACATCTCCATCCCAGCAATTCTGGAAGCTGAGGCAAGAGATTGCAAGTTTAAGGCCAGTCTCAGCAACTCAGCAAGACCCTCAACAACTTGGTGAGACTGTCTCTCAAAATAAAAAATTAGCCAGGCATGGTGGCACATGCCTGTAATCCCAGCACTTTAGGAGGCTGAGACAGGAGGATCGCAAGTTCAAAGCCAGCCTCAGCAACGGCAAGGCGCTAAGCAACTCAGTGAGACCCTGTCTCTACATAAAACACAAAATAGGGCTGGGGATGTGGCTCAGGGGTCAAATGCCCCTAAGTTCAATCCCTGGCACCAAAAAAATAAAAATAAAAATAAATTATCCAGACACAGTGGAACATCCCTGTAATCCCAACAACTCTGGAGGCTGAGGCAGGAGGATCATGAGTTCAAAGTCAGCCTTAACAAGTCAGCAAAGAACTAAGCAACACAGTAAGACTCTCAAACATAAAAAGGGCTGGGGCAGTGGTTCAGTGGTAAACCACCCCTACGTTAAATCCCTGGTACCTCCCCAAAAAAGCCAAAATTAAACGCTTTAAAAAAAAAATTCCAAAGGCAGTCTTACTTCTGTGGATGGAAATGTCTGGCAATTATGTCCATAAAAGCAATTCTGGAGAACTTGCAAAGCCTGGAATAATCAGACAGCTGTTTGGATACTTTTTCATTCCAGCTGTAGGACAAACCCCCAAAAGGAAGGGTTGAAAGGCCTGAGATTGCCCGTGAAAGGCAACACACTGCCCCTGAAAGCAAAGAAGGCTCAGTAAACCTTGGACGGCATCCTTAAACTCCACACTGACCCACAGTAAAAGAAAATCTGCTTCAATCACAGCAGTTAATAAAAGTAGAAATGCTGAAATCCATTTTCTGATAATGTGACTGAATGTCTCCTTTTGGTAAAAAGGATATGAATACAATGGAAAGGCAATCTTCAGAGAAATTAGCTCACAATCAGCTTGTATGGGAGAGCAGGGTATGATAACCAGCTGAACTGGTTATGGAAGCAGGATGCAATGCTCTCTAATGCCCCATCAGTTAGTGGGCTGTTGCAGTATAGGTCAGTTGCGTATCTGAGAATTTTTTTTCAATTTGTTACATTAAAATTCAATAGTCAGTAATCATCTTTCATTTGGGTTTGTTGGATTAATTGCAGCTTTGATATTAGCAATTCTTCCGAAAATTCAGTCATATTAATACTTTTCACTATACTCAGATATAAAACACAATGTGGCTCATGATTTTTCCCGAAGTTATTCTGCCACACTTGATGTCAATTGGGAAATCCACAGTTAATAGTGAAAGAGTCATATAGCCTCCAAAACTCCTGCATGGCTAAATAGGCAGCTAGCTTAGGGTTCTTTCTAAGCAACAAGTAAGTGACAAGCGCAATCAGCTTCACTTCTAAGTAGGTGTTTTATAATAAGTTTTCGTTTTTAATTATTAAGCAGTACCAACTTCAAATATGAAAAGCACTAATGTCAGAAAAGAATGGCAAAATGCCTGGGCACAAAGTAAACAAATTCTCAGTCCATTTACTTCCTGAGCAAACCGCTAGCTGATCCGAAGTTCTAAATGACCCACTGCAGAGCCTTTCCACTGCAGTGTGTGTGTGTGTGTGTGTGGTGTGTGTGTGTGTGTGTGTGTGTGTGGTTCATGGACCTTTAGTTTATTCATTTATTTATATGCAGTGCTGAGAATAGAACCCAGTGCATCACACATGTAAGGCAAGCTCTCTACCCCTGAGCTACAACCCCAGCCCCATCCACAGCAGTTCTTAACCTAAACTTCTACATTTTGAACACCTTAGGAATATACTGATTAATATTCATGACAAAAAAAAAAACAGGCCGGGCTGTAGCTTAATGGTAGAGTGCTTGCCTACCACGTGTGAGGCAGTGGGTTTAATCCTTGGCACCACATAAAATAAATAAGTAAAATAAAAGTATTATGTCCATCTATAGCTAAAAATTTTATATATGTGTGTATGTGTATATATATACACATATATATATTTCCTCTCAAATTATATATATAATATATATACATATATATATATATTTCCTCTCAAATTCTAGATCCTCTTTCCAGAAAAGTGCATATAAACATAAGATTTTGCAAACAACTTCAATAAGTTCACAGATGCTCTCAAACCCAGACATCAGAAGTCCATATGAACATCAGATTAAGAATGTCTAAAAAACTGATTTATTAAAACCAGAATTTGTATAAATCACAAGTCTTACCTGATGTAATAACAGATAATAATTAATGCGTGTTTGTTATATGCTAAGTATAGCTACGTACCAAACATTGGACCACATACATGGAAATGGCCCTATAAGATTAGAATACAGCAGAATAATTCTTATCATCTAGTATTTCTACTATATATTTTCTATGTTTAGATACATAAATATTTACCATAATGTTACAATTGCGTACAGTATTCAATACAGTAACATACTGCATAGGTCTGAAGTGCAGAAGCAGTAGGCTATTCCATATAACCTAGAGCTGGGTATTTACATTCTATGATATTTGCACAATGACAAAATTGCCTAATGATGCATTTCTTAGAACGTGTCCCCAACATTAAGGGGACACATAGATTGCAATGTGCTCAGGAATTTAATGAATTGTTTAATTTCATTTTTGCAACAACCCTCTGAGGTAGACAGAATTACATCCATTTTACAAATGAGAAAACTCAGAGTTAGAAATCCTATTTAACCATGTGTTACACAGGAATCTGTCGAGAGAAGGAAAAAAAGTTCCCTAAAGGAAAATGCACCCAAAACAAAACTAAGAGGTTTTTGTTTTGTTTTGAAGTTACTGAAAACAAAGCAGTTCAAACTACTATTAGAGTACTGCCTTTACTTACGTGTGGGCCACTCAGGAGAGGTCTTGTGCACTAGCCCTTCATCAGCCAGTGAGGAAGTGGACAGTAGAAATAAATGTGTATTTTAAGACCCCTTGAAATAGCAGCATCTTTCCTTCTTAGCTCAACCCTCTGCCATGCTGCCAAATAGTTTCTATTCAAATTAGCAGGTGGGGGGTGGTCATCTCTGATCACTCCAGGGAAGATCTGGCCAGGTCACCTTTGTCTTCCTTCCTCCCCCACTGCCACCTCCCACCAGTTGAGCACTATGCTTTTTGTTAGATAAAACTCCAAGCTAGCAAATTCTCAGTAACAAGTAAAAAAGGTTGCCTCTCCAGCATTGATACAAAAATAAATAGAAGCCAGGTATGGTGGCACACATCTGTAATCCCAGCTTCTCATGGTTCAGGCAGGAGGATCACAAGTTCAAGGCCAGCCTCAACAACCTAGGCTCTGTTTAAAAATATAAAGGGATGAGGGTTTGGATCACTGGCAAAGTGACCCTGGGTTCAATCCTCAGTACTGCTCCCTACCCCACCCCACCCCGCAAAAGTTAAAAACTTATAAAATTAATCTGATGAGTTTATGCTACCATTAGTATAGAAACAGATCATATATACCTGAATATGCAAAGAAAGTTAAATTATGAAACAATCAATGCTATCCTATAAAAACTAAATTAACAAAAATAGTCTATTAGGGAAGACATCTGGTGTGTCTCATGGCAAGAAACGTTAATGATATTGTCTGCAACCCTGTAATCAATTTTTTCCCAGCAGCTCTCTCATTACACCATATTAGATCTGTGTGCCTGCAGAATTTATGAGTGTTCCACACAGAGGGGGTGGAGGAGCTCTGCCAACTGGATCCAATTCAGATCCAGCACAAATGACTTTGGCAGCATGAAGCATCATTAAAGAACAATCAATATAGTTAGCTTTATGCAGCACCATCTTGACTAAGATTTATCATCCTATACAAAATCTTCTAAAACCCACATATGATGGTATCTGAGAGTTCCAATAATCATGAATTTATTTTAAATCCTCAGTGGACATGAATACCAAAAATAAATACTGTCAGGCACAATGATGCACACCCAAAATTCCAGCCACTAGGGAGGCTAAAGCAGGAGGATCACAAGTTCAAGGGCAGCCTGGCCAACTTAGCAAGACACTGTCTCAAAACACAAATGTTTATAAAAGGACTGGGAATGTAGCTCACTGATAAAGCACTTGTCCAGCACATGGGGGGCCCTGGGTTCAATCCTCAGTACTGTAAAAATAAATACTGGGCACTAGTAATGCTTGTATAGATAATTTATTAAATATAAGTGTTATGGGCAAAATTTTAAATCCATTCAGTGCTGAGGGAGGTGGCACACGCCTGTAATGCCAGCAACTCAGGAGGCTAAGGCTGGAGGATCACAACTTCAAAGTCAGCCTCAGCAACTTAGTGAAGCCCTAAGCAACTTAGCAAGACTCTGTGTCTCTAAATAAAATATATAAAGGGTTAGGGATATTGCTCGGTGGTTAAGCACCCTTGGGTTCAATCCCCAATACCTAAATAAATAAATCCATTCAGCAAACCATCATTATTTAGTATTATGATAAATAAAAATCTAGCACTAACATCACATTGATTAGTGAGTACGGCAAGAAAGTATCAATGTGAAAAACCAAACCCATTCTTTAGATACACATATTCCCAAGTTAGTAAAGGCTGAAGTTTTAGAAGTAAGCAGTCAAGACTGGTCTAATTTGTCCCTCAGAATGTCAATATATGGCTTCAGGGATCATAATCAGATGTTTACCCATGTGCTGGGTTTTATCTTCCATTATAAATGACTATTATTTCAAGAAATCCAAGTGTTCCATAATGTGAACCCTTTTCTGGGTCTAATGCTTGAGTAATTATGGCAACTATGTTTGCTGTCATAGTGATCCAGTTGTTGTTCCCATCTCTACTGTCTTGGTCATCTCCATCTTAACACAGGGATGTCCATCCTGGTCTCCCAGTTAGAGCCTTCCCCGTTCCACACTGTTTACTGGTATTCAGGAAATATTCTGAAGCAGTGGCCTGCAAAATAGCTTACTTGTGATTTAAAAAAAAAAAAAAAAAACTACAGAAGTTCTCTACTGCCAGCCAGGCGCGGTGGCACACGCCTGTAATCCCTGCACTTTGGGAGGCTGATACAGGAGAATCGCGAGTTCAAAGCCAGCCTCAGTAATGGCGAGGCACTGAGCAACTCTGTGAGACCCTGACTCTACATAAAACACAAAATAGGGCTGGGGATGTGGCTCAGTGGTCGAGTGTCCCCAAGTTCAATCCGCAGTACAAAAAAAAAAAAAAAAAAAAAAGTTCTCTATTGCCTATTGCATAACAATCTCAATCTGTCTGACCTTTAAGATCCTCTGTGAACTGGTCCCATTTTATATCCTCTCCTCTGCCTTCCTAAAACCTACTAACCTGCACTCTTCATTGACATTCTGTAGATCATCTTCTCACCCGGACTCACCAGGCATTCGTTGCTTGTACACATAAGAAGGCAGGTACACCTGGAAAGCCTCCTCCACTCTGCCTACCTACATCTTACTGAAGAGTCAAAAAATATTACTCAGCTTCTCAATCCAATTTACCCTCACAAAAATCCCCCACAAGTGCTACAGCCTACCTGGAAAATTACACTGCAGCTGAACAATTCATATGTATTGACAGTGCCTTGCACTGTGTGTATGCTGGGGTGGAGAGGAGAGCACCAAAGGCTGTAATTTTCTAATTCAGTACAAATTTAAGCTCAACAGTCGGATTACACTTCTTTCATGATTAAGAGCAGTCTCAGGTACCTAGTTTAGAACAATAAACACCTGTTGTTCAGAAAAGTTACCACTAAGTACTCCCAAAAGAAGGGAAAGGAAGACAACTGTATACATAGCTTTCAAAAAAAGGGTGCTGCACTACACAGGAAGACCCTTTATGAATCACCACCAGAAGATCCCTGTGTTCTGGGGGCAGATTACATGAGTTATTGCAAAGTCTTGCTGCATCTTCCACTCCTGTGTCATTATCATGTAACAGCAATTTCCAGAATAAGCAGCTGGGAGAGACAGAGCTTTATTCTATATCTAGTATTACCACAAAGCCTCACTGCTTCTGAACAGCCTTTTACAAAACATCCTCTGATAGAAGAGCATTCAATTTTACATCCGTGGCCCATGAGTCCCAGTGAGTCTGGAAAAATGCACATTCCACTCTTGCACTCAAACTTACCCCCTTTTTCCCCCATTTCAGTTGCCAACATCCATACTCGCTGCTGATTGCCAGCTCCTGCTCCTTGCAGCAGCCCAGCATGCTCTCTGCTGGTGCCAAAATACCCTTCCACCAAACCCCACTAACTTCTGGAACTGTCCTAGAGGGGTAAGGCAAGTCCCGTATTTTGCTTCCTCTGTGCATGTACTTGTTACTCCTTTAAAAACACATACAATACAGCACATTTTTAAAGGGGCTCTGGGGAGGGAGGTAATATTCCTATTTTATACCCTATGGGATATAAAATACTGATAGCTTTTAAAAACGGGATTCTCCTTACCCCTACAGGCCCTCTCCCGGCTTCAGAAAGATGCTGTGGTGGCTGTGATGCCACCGGCAGAGAGCATGCTGGGGGGTCACACAAAGCAGGAGTTGGAGATCTGCAACAGGCCTGGGAGTTGTGGACCTAAAAAAGAAAAGAGTTTTAAGTTAACGTGCCCAATGCCCCCTCATGCCCTGGTTATTAGGGGCACTCAGCACACAAGCAGGTATTTGCAAAACTCCTTTAGCAGATGACCTCTGAAATCTCAGAGACTTTGTTCTGCCACTAGAATTAAGCATTCTGCATTAATCAAAGCTGTTTCCTTATTTCCTGTCATAAAAAGTATGGTGTGTGCCCCTCAAAATAACCAAGTTAAGACGTGACACAGTGCAATAGCACAATAATAATGGCATGCTTTGCTTATAATAAAAACAAAATATTCAATGGTGTTATATAAACACAATAGTAAAAAAAAACCACAGGTGGACCAACCAAGCTTTCAGAAGAATTTCTAATGCAAGATGCTAGAAGTCCATGTATTTAATAAAGAAATAGTCAAGGCATTAGGGCAGCCAAATAGAGATCCTGCCACTTTCTTGAAGTACTAGTTTAATTTTGTAAAGATGAAGGCCAAGAAAAATAGACAAAGGCTTAAAAACAAGAAAAAGGAGGACATTCAAATGAGATTTAATTTTCTCAATATGCCCACAAGGTGAGGCTAATGAACAGGTACAGAGCACAAAGCTCAAGACAGTCATTGCTTCTGGGGGCAAAGACAGTTAATCATCGTGTACCACATCTCCCTCCCTTCCTCCCTTCCTCTCTCTCTCTCTCCCTCTCTCTCCCTCTCTCTCCCCCCCCCTCTCTCTCTCTCCTTCTTTTCCTTTCTCCTTTCCTCCTTCCATTTTTTTAAACAATGAAACATTTAAAACTAACAAAAACAAACAAACAAAAAAAGATTAGAAAACACTTCTGAAAGCCAGTATAGTCCTTCTAAGTATCAGGAAAGATGCCACAAATAGTAGTTTGAATATGTTCGCTTTCAAATATTCCAGACAGCACGTAACATTTTTTAAAATCCAACTAATTCAATTTCATGTGGTGGTATATAAACTTTAGAAATCTGTAAGCCAAAATCCTTATCCATATAAGGACCTCTGTTTTTAAAAGATAATGGTTAAATAACAGATAAGTCAACTTTTTAAAATATTAAATCATCAACAAGCCCCACTATTACATGTGGTCCTTTTTGAGAAACACTCTCTAAATACTTCTGCAAACCCAGATTTTTATAAAATCCATAAAATTTTCATGACATACAAAAATAGTGGTTTATATGTCTCCTTTAACACCCCAAAGACAAATCAAGAAAATAAGCTATTAGGAATGTCTTTATCATGATCATGCTCTTTTCCTTTCTCTCCAAAGATCACCATCTACAGTGTATCTTCGGCTCCTCTCAGGAAACCTTCTCTGTAGTAGGTTTCTGATCCCCAGAGCCTCCAAAACAGTATCGATGTGTCACTGTCTCAGCAGAAATAACCTCCTCTAATCACACATCTCCCTCCTCCACCTGCTACAATGCAAATTCAAGTAAAAAATTCAAGTGTGCATTTAAATGTACAATTTATTTAATATTTTTCACCACAAGCATTAAAACAAAGATGAATTCCTCTTTAATGTCCTGTACTAGGAATTCAATGAACCAGAATTTAAATTCACATCAAACATTCATATTAAGAGTTTTAAAATTTTAACGCATAGTAAAGCATTTCTAAACACTCTGGCATTATTTTAAATATGCAAATAGTTCAAGTAATGATTAAAACATTTGGGGCCTTAAAAAGAGTCTTTTCAAAGCAAATCATTATTTTTATCAATCAGAAAACATTGATAGTATCTCAGTTCCCTAATTTTCTCTCAAGCACCATTTTTGGTTTTTTCTGAGACTATTTTGAGTTGGTTCTTAATACAAACACCCATATATACACACAAATTACGAATTTCAAGTTCTAAGAAGTTTGAACAAGACTTCATCAATATTCTTGCACGGCAGATGTCTACAAATGCCAGACTGTCCCAACTTTCTTAAGTGCCTCAGAAAACAAAAATTAGAATATCTAGAGTTTTCTGCATGAAGTTTCATATACATATAAATAAATAACACTTTCAGATAAACATTTTATGGAAACACATATAATTAAACAAAACTTCTTTAAATAACTTCTTGGAACCCTAAAATCTAATTGAATTAGGAGAAAATGAATTATCCAAATTCACAGTATTCATGTGCCATTAAAACTTCAGATTCCAGCCAGGCGCAGTGGTACATGCCTGTCATCCCAGCACTTAGGGAGGCTGACACAGGAGAATCGCAGAGTTCAAAGCCAGCCTCAGCAACGGCGAGGCGCTAAGCAACTCAGTGAGACCCTGCCTCTACATAAAACACAAAATAGGGCTGGGGATGTGGCTCAGTGGTCGGGTGCCATTGAATTCAATCCCCAGTACCAAAAAAAACAAAACTTTAGATTCCAGGGGCCCATCCTGCCCAGCAGCCAAGAAAGTAAAAACAATTGCTGAGATACAGAGAACATGGAGCCAATAAAATGGTCTGAGATTCTTTATTCCCAAAGCCTTACTTTAACTTCCACTTAAGTGAACATCTCTCTGTCCATTTCTAAATTGACACCTATGTCATGCCAAAACGATGTGTTAGTCAAAGACTGTCAGCACTGCTCCAAAACTGAGAGGGTATGAGTTACAGATATCCAACAACCTCATCTGACTACGTGTCCATCCAACTCAGAGCTAAGGATTTTCATTCCGCCTCATGCCTCTTAAAAGATGAAATAAAATCATAAACTACAAATTTATAAGTGCAAAGCATGTTTAGTCTCTGCACTTAATAGTATGAAGTAAGCCTAGGATACCCTTGTACTTTTTTTTACAAGGCTAATTAATATAAGCAAGATGGCCTTTATTAAAAACAAAGGTATGACCTCTAAAACACTGGCACCAATTCAGTAATGGGCACCATTTCTTACCTTACAAACCATTGTATATTGTACCCTATAAGTATGTACAATTAGTATGCAACAACTTTAAAAGAAAATGAGGGGAAAAAAGCCATCACAGTGTAAGGAGAGTACGACCACATGGAGGCACTCACTCCTGACAAGAAAGAGCAACTGAGCTGGAAGGACCGACGTCTCTGAAAGAAGCGTCCTACCATCCATTCATTGTCTGTTTTAAATGACATTTAGGTCTGCACTCTACAAACTAGAAACAGTAACAAATTTGAACATTTTTGCTTCACCATCCAACACAATACAAACACCACAAAGCTGTAACTGAGTGGTACTGAACTTTTTTATAAGGCATAAACCAAGAGGGTAAAGGGAAGGAACCACAGAAAGAAACATTGAACTCTGCAGGCCTGCCCTGGGGGACGTCAGAAACACAACCTAAACCAGCACTGTCACTCAGAAGCTGGTCCTCATACCTTGAGGCACTTCTCACAGCAGGTGGCCCCTTTCTGGGATGTTCACATATACACTAAGCCTCACTTACTTTTGCTAAAAGCCAGTCACACTGAAAACTTAGAATATAATGACACCTAAAAAATGTTATGACATTCATTTAAACTCCCTGAGGAAATTAAGAAACTATTTTTTAAAAATTAGAGAAATATTTTTAAAGAAATGATTTCATTATTTAAATACATTAAATACTACTACAGGCTAAGTAAAGGTAAGTGAGCAGATTTCTTGGGACTTGTCTCTTTTTCCCTAAACTCTTTCAGTCAACCTATATTTATTGAGAATCTACATTTTACCAGAAAGTTTTCTCATCTACAGGCAAGATGTTTAACAGACACAGCATTAATGCATGAATTTTATCAAACTACTAGTACTAAAATTTTTTGAAAACTTATCCAGGGAATTTTTTTTTTCCACTGAAATGTTACTTCAGTCAATATTTAATATTTAGTATGGATACTATAGTCAAGTCAAAGTGCTAAGCACACGATATTCATCACTGTGAATGTGAGTCTACAGCACCAACTAAACATTAACATCATGTCATTCTTCAGGGTAGGTCCTGTGCTACACAATTTGTAGATTTGACCTTTAGATCTAAAAACAGCCTACCAGGCAACGTAAGTCTTTATACCCCAACTTCACAGGTAAATGAAGCCAAGTTAAAAGTGTTTAATGTCTTACCCAAGATCAAGAAAGACAGCAACTCATGGAACAGAGCACAGGAACCCAGACAACCTGATGTCAATCCATCAGTCCCAGAGTTACACATCCCAAGTTTTGAATTAGTTATATTCCTATTAATGCCGATCTCCTCCCCCACCACTGAAAAAAGGCTCCAATGCAAGATTTACCTATTTTTAAAATGAATGCCCATTTCATGAATAGGCATACACCATACAGTCTTTGTTACACAGTCAAAAGAGCAAAACTGGAATTAAACAACTGTAATATGTAATAGATATGTCTGTTAAGTCATTATGTATACAAGTGTACCCAAAGAGTGCATGTTAATGAAGGGTCTACATGACATCTCCTATGTTCCTTATCACTAAGTTTTCATTTTAAAAAAGGAAAAACAGCTTCTTGTGGCTTTTAATCCACTTCTGAGCAGCTAAATTTGGTGAAGGGAGGGCAATTTCCATAAGCAGTACCTAAGCTGAAGTCAATTTCTCTGCAGCTTCTCTTCTGCTATACTATCAGGAAACACATAAAATAAAAACTGACAGGTGACAATCAACTTTTGAAGTAGGATTATGAGTAAAGACCAGAGATCATGGAGAAATTTCATGTTCCTCATTCCAGCTGCTCGTGTATGGCAATGAAACACAGACAGGGATATGGTATTAAACCATGAATAACCTGGCCTCCACATTCATGGCAGAAATGGAGATGTGTCTCCTCCAAGGTGACTAGTGGTATGTATTCTTAGCTACTCCACACTCAAAACCAGCAATGAAAATGTACACTCTTTTGGGATACAGAGCACAACAGCACACTCCTCCATGCAGCACTGTTAACAATGCACTGGGCCAACTAACAGTCCACTAGAAACATCATAACATCGTCAATGACATTTCTTCAACTCTAAGGACTGTCTAAACTAAGTTCAATTGGAGGGATGATTGTTCCAGTTTTAATAAAATGAATCAACTGTATCTTAAATGGTATTCAAATAATTACATATTTTTTCCTGGAAAAATTTGGCCTAAGTAACAGCTGAGAAACCCGCAAGTGCATAACTCTAGAAAACCAAAATCATACTTCCTTCTAGTGTAAGAGTGATGGCAACTCAAGAATCCACATAAAACCTCATGCAGAATATTAAGAAAGAGCTTCAATCACTAATCTGTGAATAAAGAATTAGGTAGGAATTATTAGAAGGAATTCCTTGATATTATGCTAAGTCATTTCTCAGACTGCATAATTATTCCTAGATAGCAAATTATCTTTTTTTTGGTACTGGGGATTGAACTCAGGGGTACTCGACCACTGAGCCACATCCCCAGCCCTATATTTTTGTGTTTTATGTAGAGACAGGGTCTCACTGAGTTGCTTAGCGCCTCGCCACTGTTGAGGCTGGCTTTGAACTCGCGATTCTCCTGTCTCAGCCTCCCAAAGTGCTGGGATTACAGGCTTGAGCCACAGCGCCCGGCTGCAAATTATCTTTAGTATACTTAAGACTTGAACTTTTACAAAAATGTAAATTGTATTATTTTTAGTAAAAGCAAGAAAAAAAATCTTCCTTTTATAACAAAAAGTGAATGAATGACTTTTTCTCCACCAATCTTGTTGCATAGTCTCCTTCCAAAAAAAAAAACATGACATCAGTAACATCACAAAATGTCCAATTATAATTAAATCACTGAGAGAAGGAACAATATTTTACACTTCTTCACTCCTCTTTATGGTGGTTCAACAAAGAACACAAAGCAGATTTTCAATAAATGCCAGTCAGAGGCATTGATGATGGCCCAAAACACTCCTAACTGCATTCTGGGATATAATACTCCTTGATGATCCTGACTCTTTCACGAACAAAACCCTCCAAGCAACCTAAGTAGCATGGTAATCTAGAAAACACAGGGGAGGGCAGCACAAGAAAGGGCCAAAGATGGCACACCAAGCTCTTTCAGTTCCAATTAATGGAGATCTAGTCCAAGTAAAAAGAGTCCTTTACAGACAGGGAGCAACAGGATGATCTAAGAACCCGATGGACAGAAGCATCAGCCTCTCTGCAGGGTCCTCTGCTTTCACAGATCTCCCCTACGTGTCAGTTTGCCACCTCACATTCAGGCAATTCTTGACTCATCCTTTCAGCCTGCACCTCTTTTAACTGCCTCAGTTTCCCAAACCTAAACTCTTAAAAAAAGAAACAGTTCAATTAATCTTTTCATGTCAGGCCACAAAGATCACAGATGGCAACTCCAGATTATTATTGTTTTAAAGAACTAAAGATTTTGCCAACTCTTTTATTATTTATGCGACAGACGAAGAAACCTTCTTTCTTGTTGATCCTTCTTTCTTCCTACTTCCAATTAAACACATGCTGCCTTCTGCTCTCTTGAGCCCCTGCTTTTGATGACTTGTTCCATAGATAACTTTGGATGATGGATTCAAACAAAACCAGATCTCCTGGTTTGGAAATAAGCCAAATCAAATGAATAATGCCTAAGAGTAAGAGAGCTTCCTAATAGAACACATAATTCGCTTCCCTTGAAAATGCTACCTTTAAAAACCTCTGCATGGTTAGAAACTTAATTACTCTGTACTACCAGAGCCTCCACCCTCTCTGAAAGTGAGTGCTATAAATATGCCTAGCAATGCCCGATGCTTGTATTCCGATGCTTGAACATTTAATAAGGCAGAAGCCATGGGCCCCACTCCAAACAAAAGGCCCACATATCTTATCATCCAAACTGAGACACTGCAAGAGTGAAAGGGGAAACTGTTTAGTCTGGCTGGACCAATAAGTCATAAGCCAGGATAGGAAAGTAGTTGTGCTCTGTACTACAGACCCAGATTCTAAGGGAATGTAATAGCAGAGCTTAGAAGACAACCCAGGTCCCCACATAAAATCCAAAGATTCTCCTTACTTCATATGTAACTAGTATGTGCAATGTTACCAAGGCCCTCAGAGTTCAATAAATTGGCATTACCCTACTGTCTTGACTGGTCGAAGGTATCTCCTCGTCCCCACTTCAATTCATTAGTTTTCATTCTCTTAAACACTGTAATTTTATCTTAGAATAATCTTACCATTGTGATATGTAATAAAGAACAATCAGCAAGTTCTTTTTACAACTCCCTTATACTCAATACTTTATTCTCAAAAACACACAATTGTAAAATGATTAATTATTGTTTCTGGTATAAACAAAGAAACACATCTCACATCTCTCAGTTACAACCTACAAACCAAATTTTTGCTTTAGAAGGGATAAAGATAAAATATGTGATTACAACATTTTAAAGCTATTGGATTTCTCTTCCACTTCTCACTGCTTCCCTTACCATGCTATTTGCTATGGGCAAAACCAACTCCAAGTCGTTAAAACCTTGCAGAGAAACAAAGCATACTTCCTTCTCTTCATCTTTTCCCCTTACTTCTTAGGTGAAGTGAAGGTGGAAAAAATCTTGATTATTCTCATCTATGTGTTTATCTTTTCATAAGAAGTATGCAGAACCATGGAAAGAAGAAAGTGAAAATAACTACATTTTTTCCAGGAGCAAATATTTCACCATCCATTATTCTTAAGCAACAATTAAAAGTTATGTACTAAATACAGAACCCCAAATAAAAACATAAAAAATAGCAGTGTGTACATCAGAAAAGGGATCTAAACATACTCCACCATACTTCTCTCACTTGTTTTCCCAGACAGCTTTATATGCATTGTATCAGACCAACAGTGACAACAGAAGCTTCAGTTTTTATTGCTGTTAATACCCTGAGCAATTACTGTATATCAGCAGGAGCCTCTGCCCAGAACAGCAACTATTACACTGTAATCAGCATTTTGTAAGGAGCACTGCTCAAACATGAAGGGACCTGCTAATGTGCAAAAAATTGTACAAAGGAGCTCAGTATCTTATAAGGCAAAAAAAATTTTTTTCTTTACAATTTTATTTCACAGCTAAGTACTTCCCATGGTACACAGGCATTTGTTTGAGTAAAAATCACAACCACATGGATAATAAACAAAGAGAGAACAGTAGCAGCAGCTACTACACCAAAATAAAACTCTTCAGGAAACAAGGCCACCTCCCAAAATTTCAGTGTCAGTGCAGTATCTGTGAAAAAAAAAACTTTGTAAGGAAAGACACAAAGACTCCCAAAAATGGTTTTAAAAAATCATCTTGGCACGAAACTGAACACAAAGCATTTATTTAATTTCCAAGATTAAACTGTACGGCCACTTTGTAAACCAGCCAGGGAAGTTGTAAGCAGCCTGTAAAGGATCAATAAATCTCAGAAGTAAATGGCACAGTTGAGTCTCTTCAAAATCAGTAAGCAGGTGATACTTATGTAATAACTTTATAACAAGGAAAAATAAGTAACAGTACTTGTTTAACTAGCTGAGTAAGAATATACTAACTAGGTGTTTGGGTCACTGAAAATGATAAAAAGCAACAAAAGAGATGAGGAATTAAAGAACTTTTCAGGCTACATAACTTTTCTTTAGACTAAAATATCAACATGAAATGTGTATCAGAACACAAATATTGTTGAATTCCAAAGGGTTTTGGAAACAAGGTATTCACAGGTACTGACAGACATTTTCTACAAAACTAAAGACTCAGAATATCTCTCTACCTAACAGTACAGACAGTGGTTCACAACCTTTAAGCAAAAGGATCCCATTCTAAAATCAAAACATTTCAAAAGATTCCCATAGTATTTTCATATATCAGGCTATTGAAGAAAATACATAATAAACAGTGACTTTTAATTGCGTATTGCTCATAAATGTTGAAAAATCAGAACAGGATATTAATATACTTGAAAAAACAGATATATAGACACACATGAAGTGCATTTATATACGTAAAATTGAGGATGTTAATTTGCAGGCATGTGCAAAAATCTTTCCACATCCAGAGATCCAAAGACCAAAGTGTGGGAACCACCAGTCTAAACCCAAGAGATTTCATAACAAAGAAGAGGACCCCAGCTAATGTTCTCAGTGGAAAAGTCCCCCACTGAGGAAGTACAGTAGCTGGACCATGCCTGACGCAGACTTTCTTCTCACAACCTTTACCTCTGGGAGACCCCAAAACCAGTTGGAGGTACACTCCATACCCACCAAAATGTCACAGAAATACATAGTTTCACAAGAAACTAGTCGCTGGATCACTTGTATTCTTTTTCCTACTTACTCATTCCTAAATTTACCTCAGACTCTTAATAATGGCAAAAGCAAACTACTCCAGAATCTCAAGAGAATCCCTGAAATTGTCAAAACAGCTACTAAAAGAATAAACACTTCAGACACATTGTTTACAATACACACCATGTCACAAAACTGAAAAGAGAAAATAGCAACTGCCTTGTTTACTGCTTCCTATCGGGGGTGAGGGCAAAGGAGGACAGCAGTGGGGCTGGCCACAGAGGCTCAGAGCAGAGGGACCACAGGAAAGCATGCTTACCAGTTTGAAGTCTTGAATGCTACAGATGAAATACGGTGTGTTTGGCCTCCGACTCTCGATATACACACAGTCTTTAAAAGAAAAAGAAATTTTAAAACAATGGCATTTACCTTTAAGGGAACAAAGATAGGGCCTATAAAAGCCACTGCATATATACATGACAAAGCACATATCTTTTATAGTAAAATTTTCTTTTCAAAGGCAATATTAAATTACAAATAACTTTAAGCTAAAGGAAAACTGCCCTTTGGTTCTTTTTGGCCACCTTCTTGATAATTTAAAGAACTCGATTTTTCAGGGAAAAGGGGATCCCAGAGGACTATCCCTATCCAGATGAAAAAGTTTAGATAAAAGAAATTACTTGCTCAAGATTACACAGTACGTCGAAATTGTAAATGACTTATTCAGATAGATGTTCTCACACAAAGAAAATGACTTTGCCAAGTGCTACTTCATTTTCAATAAACATTTTGAGGAAATAAATGAAAACTGCAAAGAAAACTACTTGAATATGCTATTAAAATGACCTTTTCATCTAAACCACAAAAAAGAAAACTAATCTAATCTCTTGTGGATAACTACTACATATTAACCTAAAAATAATTTATTTTCTAATTGAAAAGAAAACCATGGCAACCAATCAGAGATGGAATAAAGTAAACCAAATTGCATTTTCTTCAGGGAAAAAAGAGCACTTTCTTAAACTGCATTTGCTGTAGCAATGGTTGGGTAATTATTTGCTCTCAACAGTTAGTAGAAAAGGTTTTTTTTAAATGGCATGTTAGGACATAAAAAACTAATAATTTTAAGGAAAGCAGTATCTATAGAAAGGTAAAAATCCCTGACAATCATCATAAAACTTAAGACAACAAAATGTACAGGTTATTTACTGAGAAGGAAAGGTATGTGAGTCAATCAAACCTCCTAGGGAGACTGCTCATAATGCCGAGATGAAAATGCCATTCGTTTTATTATTTCTTCTGACCCTTCAGAATGAGTTTGTCTTAAGAATTCTTTTTGGGGGAGGGGTGGGAGAGTATTGGGGATTGAACTGCCGGGTACTCGACCACTGAGCCACATCCCCAGCCCTATTTTGTGTTTTATGTAGAGACAGGGTCTCACTGAGTTGCTTAGCGCCTCGCCCTTGCTGAGGCTGGCTTTGAACTCGCGATTCTCCTGTCTCAGCCTCCCTAAGTGCTGGGATTACAGGCGTGTGCCACTGCGCCCAACTCTTAAGAGTTCTTGACAACAGACAAATTCTTCTACTGCCTTATTGTTTACACATGTTAAGAGGCAAGAAAGAGAAAGGAGCAGCCATTTGGAGTCGTCCCTCTTTCAGTGGAGGGTTCAGTTCACTGGGAACTCTAGCAGACCCACAAAGAGATCATGAAGAAAGCCCTCACTATAGAGCACACTTTTCCAGGAAACTATGTGCAGGACTTCAGGATCTTTGTACTCAAAAGTCATTCAGGATGAGGATGTGGAGGAGGAGGAAAAAGAGGAAGAGAAGGAGGAAAAGGAGGAGGAGGAAGAGAGGGGAAGAAGAGGAGGGAGGAAGAATGAGGGGGGAGGAGGAGAAGAAGGGAGGAGGAGGAACAACAACAAAGAGAAAAAGGGGCTGGGGTTGTAGCTCAGTAGCAGAGCACTTGCCTAGCACACGTGAATCACTAGGTTCAATCCTCAGCACCCTTGGTGGGAGGGGGGGGCGGGGATCTGAATGTCAACTATTTAGGCATCCAGAATTCCCCAACTGATTTCTCTCCTCAGATGCACACTCAGCAAATTCAATCCCTGAATCCATACACAACAGCAGCTCAGAAATGAGTTACTGACTGAACTTTCTATCTTAATCTGGGTCCCAGAAGCTAAGAAGAAGAAGAAGGAGGGAAAAAAAAAAAACCTCTACTTCAATGTTCAGGCAACATTTGCTTAACAAGCTAGAGGCCTCTTTCCACCAGGGTAAACTTTGTCTTTACACCCCAATACAGTATTCAAGCAAAAACAGAATTCCCTAGATAAAAAACTGTAGCTCCAACTTACATGACATCAGAATGACCCAAGTTCTTCATACCTGTGCTCTGGCCCCTCTTGTAACCACTCTCAGCATTTCAGATCTCTAGGTAACAGTTATATTCTTCTTATTCAACCTGAACACAAACAACAGTCTACAATGTCCTCTTCTTCCAATCACTTCCTATAGAAAGCTGTATTTTTCAATTTCATGACAGAAAGTTATCCTAGTCTAGCTACTATTTACTGGTTCCAAATGGCTTGCAAACTAATGACTTTCAACTATTAAGGTTCAAGTGACAGAAATAATTTGCTCTTTCAATGACTTGGTCCCATGCCGATGCAACCCCTCATCCCCTGGGCTGTATTCTCCAAAAGAAACATCAACTCCTATGTCCCATCTGTGCCAAAATGTCTTTCACCCATTGTTCCACCAGCTTCTGATCATACCAATCTTATAATTAAAAATTAGAGAGCATAAATTTTCATGGCTCTTCTGAAAAGAAATGGCAACACCTCTCTTTTTTTATATAACATTAGCAATTCACATTTCTTATTTGTTCACAGTTATTTGTCCACTATACGGAGAGTGAAAGGCATATAACTCTGATCTCAATCTTGTAGGATCTACAAACTCATGTCTACATACCCACCAAGACCCTATTTCTGGCATTAGAGTGAGTAAAGTAAGACAGGACTGGATTAAGCAACAGATGCTTAAACAGTGAGGACTAGGTATAACTTTGTCATTATTTTACAGAAAAAAGCTTTACATTTCTTTTCATAATCAAGAATTTTTTTTTTATCTTATTTGCCCTCTCCTTGTGAGACATAAAGCAGCTATTAGCTGGTACATTAAAAACCTTCCAGAGAAGCTATATTCTTTCATTTCTTAATGGAAAGTGACATTCAGTGAAATGATCACCTGTAAATATAACCAGAGGGTAATTCTGTTAAGAGAAGGGAGGAAAGGAACCTGCTGGCATGTCAAGGGCAGCCCCTGACATTTGCTTGCTGAACTCTGCTCCGCAGTCAGACACGCAGGCCCGAGGAATACTGCCAAGAGGAACCAGGCAGAGCAAGAGCAGATCCTCAAACCTGGCACATGGAACGATCACAATGACTTATTAATGCCTTATTCCTAGATTTAAAAGCTGTCTCTCTTTTTTTTTTTTTTAAATCACCGCAGCAACCCAAACTGATCCAAAAGGATGATTTCATGAGATCCAATATACAATCTACAAAACCAGTGGCTATGTGAAATCATCTCTACCAGTACTTTGAGATGCATTCAAAAAAGTCAGATAAGCTCACTACAAAATTAAGTGATAAAACTTAAGAGTTTGTTTCACATAAACAGTACTAAACCACAGATAAGATCAGGGATGATATGAACTAAAATTTCTGAAGCCATAAGGACATACCACACCAGGCAGGGGAGAAGAGGCTGTACTGTTTATCTGATTTCTCTCGTTTATTTTTCAAATAAAAATACAAAATTACTGAAGAGTTATATTTTTCTTTACAACCTTCCTACAAAAATTAGGGTATGTGGGGCTCACCTAAAATCCCTGTGATTCGGGAGGCTGAGACTGGAGGGTCACAAGTTCAAGGCTAGCCTCAGCAATTTAGTGAGACCCTGTATAAAAAAATAAAAGCAAGCCAGGCATGGTGGCACACGCCTGTAATCCCAGCACTTTGGGAGGCTGAGACAGGAAAATCGTGAGTTCAAAGCCAGCCTCAGCAATGGCAAGAGGCTAAGCAACTCACTGAGACCCTGTCTGTAAATAAAACACAAAATAGGGGCTGGGGATGTGGCTCAGTGGTCCGTAACTCCTGAATTCAATACCTGGCACCAGAAAAAAAAAAAGTAAAACCAAAAAAGGCTGGGTATGTGGCTAAGGAGTACAGTGCCCCTGAGTTCAATCCCTCAAAAGATATTACAAGGTGTTGGGGGAGTGATCTATCTAAAAGAGACTATTTTCTCTCTCTCTCTCTTTTTTTTTAATTTGGTACTGGGGATTGAACCAAGGGATGCTTTTACCACTGAGCTATCCCCAGCCCTTTTGCATTTTTATTTTGACACAGGGTCTTGCTTAATTGCTTAGGGCCTAACTAAATTGCTGAGCCTGGCCTTAAACTCACAATCCTCCTGCCTCAGCCTACCAAATCGATGAGGATTACAGGAGTGCACCACACCATGCCCAGTTTAAAAGAGAATACTTTCTAAGAAATAATTTGGGATTCAAGTCTCACTCCCCTAAAAAATATATATATGCACATATGTGTGTGTGTGTGTGTGTGTGTGTGTGTTATGTAACTTTACATTTTTCTTAATGTTATTCTACATAAAGTAATTAAGGCCAAGTAGTGATAAGAAGTATTTCCCATTTGTCTCATTAATCAAGGAGCTACTTAAGAAAATATTTTATATAAGTGTTTGGAGTTAGCACAAAAAATAAAGTGGTTTATTTGGAAAGGGAAAGATAGCCTAAGTTGAGAGCAATGTTAAAATCCCAGTTGGAATGTGCACCTAGCCATCTCCTAAGGCCAAAATGATATGGCAATATTCTCATGCAACTTACAACGGAATGGATTGTCCAAAGCTGGTTATGAAACTGGTGCATGGGTCAGCTGGACCCATGATCTTCAACCTGACAGTTCTGAAAGAACTGAGCAAGCTGATGCAATCTATTAAATGCATGATGTACATTTTCAAAATTACCCACATGAAAATACATATTCACCAGACTGAACTGTAAGAAAGTATACATTTTTTAATATATATTTCATGACTGAAATGGGCCAGAAAAAAATAAATGTGGCTATTTCTAACAACATCAATATTCCAAGCAACATATCATAACTAATTTTTTCTTTACTGAGGATATGTGAAAATGAAAACACGGGTCTATGTGGAGATCTATTCTCTTTTTTTTTTTTTTTTTTTTTTTTTTTTTTTTTTTTTAAATATTTTTTTAGTTGTAGATGGATACAATGTCTTTATTTTATTGCTTTGTATGTGGTGCTGAGGATCGAACCCAGGGCCTCACACATGCGAGGCAAGCGCTCTACCGCTGAGCTACAATCCCAGCCCAGATCTATTCTCTTAACACCCAGCTTTGCATAGAAATGAATCATATGGTTAAGTGACCTCAAATCCTTGTGAATGGAGACAATACAATTCATGATTTGGGTAATGACAATGAACAGGGGTGTTTCTGGCCATTTCTCACAACTGTGACATAGCTTTGTGTCCAAGAATCTATTGTGCCATCTGCAAACAACACAGCACTCACTCACTAAGCTGGAGCAAGAAGTCAGCTAAAACTTGAAGGCAAATTCTCAAGGCAAGGAAAGCCCTCTCTGCTTTTTCAACCACCAGGAAATCAGCAGGTTTATTTAGGCAAACAGAGCAAGAGCACGTTCCTCTCAAGGGTAAAACAGCCCGAAACATCAGGCAATTGGTCATCATGAAACAGAGGACCTCCTTCCTGACAGCCTCTTCCCCAGGCAGAGTGAATACTTACTTTACTCCCTAATTTAGCAAGCAGGGCTGTGGTCCCACCATTGAAGCTGCAGTCAGAACACAAAGGCAATGCTTAGCCACTACTCTTCCCATCAAGAAATTTCCTCTCCATCAGTGTGTTTCCACCTATTAATCTATAAAATACTGTCTTGTTTGCCTCGCAAAGCATGACAGTGCAACTTGAACAAAACTTCAGCAGAAAACTCTGCTCATAAAAAGCGCACACCAACAAAGCCTTTCTTCCAGAAATTCCCCAGAGACATGGTGGGTGGGCCCGCAGTGAACAGGGTAAGCTGACCCTCAGCACTGCTCTGCGCTTCTTTCAATTTCTCTTACACATAATTCCTACACCCTTGGTGCTCAGAACCATTCAACTAGGTAACCGTAGGTTGGTCTGATTCTGCAGAATAAAAGTCTACACATACCTCTCCAGATAATACAGAGGTGCCCAGTTTCCAAAACAGAAACAGAGCATATATGTTTGTGCATGTGCATGCTGGAAACAACACTGAAATTCTGATGCCAAAATCCTACTCCATAGGCACTGCCGTACTGTGCAGCCTCTGACCATGGCCTCCCAGTTCTCTTCTCCCTTTCTGCAAAATAGTCCAACCCAGCACCACTCATCACCTCTATAACCAACAGCATATTATATTCTACATAGTAAACACAAAAATCATATTAGGAACGAATGAAGATGTGAAGACAGACGCTGACTGGGATAGCAAAACACTGCTATATTCACAGCAATATGAACAAAAGGAGCTGTTTTCTAATATGTATTTAAGCAATAACTTGACAACAGGGAGGCTCAATTCTAGTTTTCTGCTAGATATTAAGAAGCTAAGTGTCTGGTAACGGTGAAGAGCTCAACTCCCAGTACTGCCCCTTATCTTGTTTCAACTCTTATCATCTGTCACCAAAATTGGCTGTATCATCTTGAAGATTTTTATAAACTCACTGGGAAAAAAAATCTCAGGAAACATATGTCACCAACCCCTTCCTTTTTTTTTAAATATTTTTTTAGTTTTTAGTTTTTAGATGGACACAATATCTTTATTTTATTGCTTTGTATGTGGTGATGAGGACTGAACCCAGGACCTCAAGCATGTCAGGCAAGCGCTCTACCGCTGAGCTACAATCCCAGCCCCCTCTTCCTTTTTCAACATCATGAAAATTCAGTTCCACGCACTGAAACATCGATGATTCTTAATTAGGGCTACAAAGCTTACGTGGGCTTTTGTCTAAACACGGAACATCATGTGCTTCTACGGAACATTTATCTGTCTTTATCCTCACTGCTAATAGAAAAAATTAAATTACAGAAGAAAAATACTAGGGAGGAAGGGTGGGAAATAGGGTTATAATAAACTAACAAAGAAGAATTTTGTTCAAATTCCCACATTTCTCTTCTAGAAGCAGGAAAGCCTTTCAATGCATCAAAAGCTTAAAAACTGACCCTAGCTCCTTATCTCCCTGGCTTTAAGAAGCGGATGTTTTGGTATGACTGCTGCAGTATGACTCTTCCCAAGTCAATCATGTCACATGGGCTTAAGACTCAGTAAAACAAGACACAGTAAGATCACTCTGCCAGAAGCAGAAAACTCATTAGTTATACTGATACACTCAATTATTAGCCATAATTTTACATGCACAATACCCAAGCAAAGAACCCGCATCTCCATAATTTATTAGGAAAATGTTACTTTAAAAGCTCCTCTTATGAGGCTGGGTGAGGTGGTATGTGTCTGTAATCCCAGCTACTCAGGAGGCTAAGGCAGGAAAATTCCAAATATAAGGCTATCCTGGGCATAGTAAGACCCCCATTTCAAAAAAACAAACAAACAAAACACTACCCCTGTAATGCATATTTAAAGCCCTACTATGATATGATCTCCAGCACTGCAAAAATTTTTTAAAAATAATAAAGCCCTACTATGAAAATTATTCTAACCAGTTCAACATCCAAACCCCAGTAGAGTGATGTGGACCTCTCTTTTAACTTGTGTTAATACAATGTTTCTGTCAAACAAAAACAGACTGCGGACAACCTAAGGGGGAAAGTTTTGAATATTAAAAATTGGTGATGGGGCAGGGTCTCATAGCTCAATAGTAGAAAGCTTGTCTGACATAGGTAAAGCCCTGAATTCAAGCACCAGTACAGGGTAAGAAATAAAAATTAGTCAGGCTTGGTGGCGCATGCTTGTAATCCCAGGGGCTAGGGAGGCTGAGGCAGGAAGATCAGAAGTTCAAAGTCAGCTTCAGCAACTCAGCAAGGACCTAAGCAATTCAGTGAGACCTTGTCTCTAATAAAATATAAAAAAGGGCTGGGGATGTGGCCCGGTGATTAAGCACCCCTGGGTTCAACCCTCAGTACCAAAATAAATAAATAAATAAATAATTTTAAGGAGTTTTAAGAGGTGATGGCCACCTACCAATGGAAGCAAAGCATTTGTGGCACTAGAGACCATGCCTGCTGGTCTTCTCTTTTATGGCCCAACATACCTTCCTTAAAATGCAGGAAATGACTCTACCAAATCAATGATTCCTGTGCAAAAGTAAAATTTGTTCTTTTAAATTCTGCTATAAAATCCCTATTCAGTAAAGGGTGATTACTAATGGAAATGTTAACACATCGTTCACTCAAAGATTGAAAGTGGAACATGGCTGACATAGTGTACATCTAGGAAAACAATGCAGAACACTATGTCCAGTGTCCACAGGGAAAAATCATCAGTGGCAGGTATGCTGGTGTGGAGATTCTTCTCTCCCCATATGGCTGACAACAAACAAACTGCTCATCTGATCTAGTGTCACATCCTGTGGGGCAGATTTCAAGCAACACTGCTTGCTCTGTTTTAGAAAACAACACACTGGGAGCCTGGGCTTTGCAATAAATGCTTCAAACCAATTTGCAGCACTCACTGGAAATACACAGGAGAATTCACAATGCCTGGGCTATAATTCTTATTTGGCAAATGATTCTATTATAAACTGGTATCATAGTGAATCCATTTTTCTGTACAGATTTTCTGCTACTGTTTAATGGACTGTCAGTATAATTTAGATTTCATTTATTTAAACTCATTCAAGCCTAGTACTGATTGTACAGTAAATGGAACATAGTTCTATTCAACAAAATTAATGATAGTTAATTGTAGTCTCCAATTCTCAATTTTGTAAAAGTAACTGTTCCACAGTTCAAGCATCAAAATTTCCCATACCAATTATTTTTCTGTGCTTTATAAGCATCCACATATCTTGAATGCCTTTCTTATAACACTAATGTTCAGTTAAAATTCCCTTCCATTCAAATATCTACTTTCAACTTTCCACAGGAGTTAGAACAACTTAAATATAATCAAAGTGTGTATGAGTAAGATTGCCAGACAGATGCTCTAATACTATGGATTTTTTTAAAGTTATCAAAAGCGAAGCTTAAAATTTTCTTTCTTCTTTTGTGCTTACTACTGTTATGTTTTTCTTACACATTCCGAACCAATCACAATGTCAACATGAAACAAAATGAAATTTATTATGAAGTAGACTAAATATACCAAATTTGTACGTTAGTATCTACTGAACTAAACTGCTTCAGAGACTGAAAGTCTGCTTAAAAGAAATTTCCTGCACTTTGGGAGGCTGAGACAGGAGAATCGCGAGTTCAAAGCCAGCCTCAGCAAGGGCAAGGCACTAAGCAACTCAGTGAGACCCTGTCTCTACATAAAACACACAAAAAATAGGGCTGGGGATGTGGCTCAGTGGTCGAGTGCCCCTGAGTTCAATACCCAGTACCAAAAAAAAGAAAAGAAAAGAAACTTCCTTCTGTGTTTTATTTAGCAACCAACATAATGTTGTGAGTGACTTTTCTTCTTATGTGATTAGTCTTTCACCTCAGCATCCATCCAGCTATGTAAGAGACATTTCAAGCAGAAAAAGGCATGTGAAGAAGCGCACCTTGAGAGAAACTTACCAAACCAACACTTAACCACCCTGGATTTGTTGTCCCCAAACTGTAACCATCAGGGTCACAGAACGTCAGGTTAGAGTTCACACACACACACAAAGAGGAAGAAAAAGAGAGGCAAGGAAACACAGACATCTTACCCTGCCCTTCTTCTTCGATTGCCTTTGCTTCTCTTCTGTGGGCCCAGCAGTCCTGCCCTGCCAGGCCCTTCCTCCTGTGGTTGCTCCAAGCAGAGGGACTCTCCCTCTGCCACATCATATACAATCCTGGACACACTCAAGGACCCAAGTCAAGCTTTCCATGGCCCTTCTGATCTTCCCCAATGCCACCAAATTAGTCTATCCTGTTCAGCTGGCATTTTGCCTTCTAAGTGCCTGTTACTAACACATGACTTTATCTGAATGAGTGTAGTATCTCCCCATAAAATGAAGGATCAGAGGATCCTATTTTTGTATCTTACCCTACCACACTTCCAAAAAAAAAAACACCTTCTACACTGTCATCAAGAGAATACTTTGGACAAAAATGCTAATAGCATAGTTGACATTCAAACCTGTACTGGCTTTCCCAATGCCTATTACAGTTTCAGTGGGTATTAGACTTAATCATTTGCTTTAATTAATATAAACTTCTAGGGGCAAATGAAACCTGTTCCCCAATTCTAATTCCATTCACACCTTCTCCTTCTTTCCTTTACATTACTGTTGCTTTCCTTTGGGTTTTTGCTATTGCAGTTACTAATGTTTGTTTGGGTTTGTATATTTGAAATAGAAGACTAAAGGTGATTTTCATTTTTTTCTTTAAGTACTGGAGACCAAACTCAAGGTCTTGAGGGTGCTCTTAGCAAGGGCTAAGACCTCGGGTTTTCATTAAATATCTTCAACCCACTATAAATTACAAATGTCATTTCATAGACATCCAATAGGTATTTTGAAAAAATATAATTCCACCAACACAATGATTTCCAATTATCTCCTTAGGCATCTACATGGAACAATTTTGCTTTATAACATATACAATAGTCTCAGGATAACAAGTATTAGGGGGCAACTATCTTGTCTGGTAGTAGATGCCTACCATCCACCTGTCATTTGTATAATCAAAATTAGCACAGATTTGAGTAAGGTTGTAGTATTTAAAGTATCTAAATGCTTTTTGATTTCTAAAAGAAGATGAGAGATTTCATTTACTGTTTGAGCTATAGGAAGCTTGGATGTTTTCCATATGAAACTGTATTCAATACACTTCAACAAGTGAGTGCAGCTGCTCTGGGCCAGTATCACCCTTCATGAGAATTTTGCTTTAGCATGTTCCTTTTGTAATTTGTACATTGGAAAAATCATGTTTTGAACATCTGCTGAGGAAAAATGAAACAGAACTTAAGGGGGAAAAATTAAGACTTCTCCATTTTTAAAAAGTGGTAACAATCTGTTCATATCAAGATTAAAAATAAAAAACAAATATAAAAATGTTCTACAAGGAACAGAATCAGAAACTCATAAAGAGTCCAACAGAATTACTGGGCACCACCAATGTCCTCGGGGCTGGAAATTCAGAGATGGACAAATACACTGTCCTTCCCTGGACACGTTCACAATCTAAGAACAAAATATAGAAAGAAAGAATTACGTCTTCAATAATTTTGGTTGTACTTGTTTTTTAGTAGTGTAACAGAGAATGTTCAATAAGGCCAAGATTCCCTCCCCTCTTCCCCTTCTTCCTTAACAATAGAACATCTGGTTGGTTAGCTGCACACATGGCCCCTTCAGAAAGAAGACATTTCTCAGCCTCTCTTACACTTGGTTTAGTTGTGTGGCTAAATTCTGCCCACAGAATACAAGCAGACCTGTACTACTTCAACTTCTAGAAACAGAATCTTGGGAAACCCTGTTCTTCCTACCCTTCCTGGAAGCTTGGAAGCAAATGTATAGGCTGGAGGTGGAGCAAGACCCTGATGGAGCCTGACATGGCAAGGAAGGAAGCATACACAATGGAATAACAAAGCTTTGACTGCTGCTGAAGAACCAAGCCAAGAATCCACATCTCCTGGTCCACAATTCTACATTTTTGGATGCTGCACTCAAATATCTTCACTTTAAAAAAATAGGGCAAAATATTTAAACTACATTCATGAATAACATCTAGAACACTAACTTTGGGAAAATACCCCACAAGCCCCCAGTACTGGAGGCTGAGCACAGCAACACCCTACCACTGAGCTACATCCTCAGTCCTTTCTAAATTTTAATTTAAGACAGGGGTCTCACTAAGTTGTCCAGGCTGACCTTGAACTTTCCATCCTCCTACCTTAGCCTTCCAAATAGCTGGGATTACAAGTGTGTGTCACTGAGCCCCACCTGGGTTTTTTATTTTTTATTTTTTTTGTTAGCAGGGATTGAACTCGGGTACTCGACCACTGAGCCACATCCCCAGCCCTACTTTGTGTAGAGACAGGGTCTCACTGAGTTGCTTAGCACCTCACTTTGCTGAGGCTGGCTTTGAACTTGTGATTCTCCTGTCTCACCCAACTGGGTTTTTTAAACAGGGAAAGCTAATAAGCTAGATGTGGTGTGGTGGCACATGTCTGTCACTCCAGTGACTCAAAAGGCTGAGGTAGGAGGTTAGCAAGTTGGAGGCCAGCCTTAGGAACTTAGTAAAACCCTATCTCAAAGTAAAAAATTATAAGTGTTGGGGATTTACCTCAGCAGTAAAGGATTTCTGAGTTCAAGGCTCAGTACTCCCCACCCCCAAATAAAGGAAAGCTAGGGACAGGTGACCCTAGAAAGTATTCTTTAAAATATAACACATGGTACACATCTGTAATCCCAATGATTTGGGAGGCTGAAGTAGGACAATCTCAAGTTCAAGGCTGGCCTGGGCAATTTAACAAGATCCTACCTCAAAATAAAAAGTACTGGGGATGTGACTCAGTGGTAAAGTACCCTCGGTCCAATCCCAGTACCAAAAAACAACTTTGAGTTCCTGACTTAAAACAACTGAAATAGCTTGATGAAATATCATGATCTATTACGTTCTGCATGGATTAAAAATCAGCCCCTAGAGGCAGATGAAAGTGAGTGCGCAGTTCGCTCCCTGAAAGACTTTGCAGCTCAGTCGAGTTCTAGCCCCGTTCCACACCAAGGTTTTGCAAGTAGCAATAAGGGACTGCGATTTCTCCTCCTGCAAACTGGCTGGCAGAGTAGCTGGCACAGGTTCACTGGCACCACTTGTCTTCCTCTTTATTTTTCCACTTCTGTATGTATATGATTTCAGTACTTGAGAGGGAACTCATGGATGCTTCTTCCAGAAAAATATAGGGAACTACTGATAACCACCTTTTCTGGACTGCTACAACACTTCTAAGAGTTATAAGTGACTGTGATCACAGCTACTCAGGGTTTCACAGAAGGACTGCCTGAGTCTAGGAGATCCAGGCCAGCAGGGGCACAGAGTAAGACCCTCTTTAAAACAACAACAACAACAAAATTTTTTTAAATGCACAAAAACAATATGTTGAAATACTTATCACAATGGGAAATACAAATTTGCAATATATGTACTTAATTGATTTATTAAATAACAAGATTTACAAGAGGTTATTCCCTAATAACCTCTCTAATTTCAAAGCAGTGAAGAATATGAACATTATTTTACAGTGTTTTTCCTCTATATGATATGATATGATATATCTGCAATTGATACTGGTGTCACAGGTACCACCAATATCACTGTGGTTAATGCTTCCCTTCATAATTAAATGAAATGCTAAATGTCACCTGAAATTTAATCAGTTAATGAAAATACATTTTTCCCCACTCAAGTTCACAGTTCCCTACATTCTATTCATAGTTTCTTTGGTTGGTCACATATACCAGATCATGAACCCCCAGCATTAATGGTATGCATAGCAGCAATGATTCAAATTTATAATTATTGGCATGTCAATAACAGGACATGCTGAGAAGCATATTATAAAACTGCAAATAGCATTAACTCCACATATGTTCACTAAGAAAAGTGACCATACAACAGATGTCAACAATGGCATTTGCTTATCTAAATTTTAGCTTTTGGGGCTGGGATTATGGTGCAGTGGTAGCGTGCTCGCCTGGCATGCGTGAGGAACTGAGTTCGATCCTCAGCACCACATAAAAATAAAAAAATAAAGATATTCTGTCCGCCTACACTAAAAAATAAATGTTTTTAAAAAAATAATAAATAAAATAAATTTTAGCTTTTACTTTTATCTGAATTTTTCAGTTTTCTTACTTGAAAAACGCATTATTTGTTCACTAAAAAGAAAAGTTACAGAGCCGGGTGCGGTGGCTCAAGACTATAATCCCAGCACTTAGGGAGGCTGAGACAGGAGAATCACAAGTTCAAAGTCAGCCTCAGCAACAGCAAGGTGCTAAGCAACTCAGTGAGACCCTGTCTCTACATAAAACACAAAATAGGGCTGGGGATGTGGCTCAGTGGTCGAGTGCCCCTGAGTTCAATCCCCAGTACCAAAAAAAAAAGAAAGAAAGAAAAGTTACAAGAGGGAAATGGAGGGGGCATATAAAAAGAAAAGGCCAAATATTATAAATGTACCTCACAGGCAAGGGAGGAAAGAAAGCTGTATATGAATTCAAGGGAGAAAACATAAAAATGGAGACCCTCTAATCATTCCAAGCTACAAAACAATACTGAAAGAGGAACTGGAAATCCCTATGTCCATGTATCAGACACCTTAACACAGTCCCAACAGCTGGGAGATATCAGAAATTAAATATGTGACAAAACGGATGATCTCTATGAATAACTAGCCTAGCACCAATCCTGACCTGAATATCAAGAGTGATTTTTTAAAAAGACTGTACTCCATGTCACCAATATCTGTTTTTTGGATTGTCGCTACAGACTTCAAAATCATTCAAATTTATAGGCCTGAAAAGACCAGAATTTTTCTTCCTCAAAATGTCTTCCAGCTAGTACAAAGAACAAACACAAAATCAGGTCTCCATTGTCTATCCTGAAAGGTGAGATATAAAACTACTCCTAAGAAAAAAATCATAAATCTCAAGTTTAAGTGTTGCTAGAATAATTCTCAAATGCAAATTTCAAACCTTAAGTGCATGTTTACACTATGGAATAGTTGATAATTAAACCACTATTTTTCAGCTAAATTGTTACTGATAACATATAAATTCAACACACCAAGTGAGACTTTTTTGTGACAATTCCCTTCCCTGTACCGAAGAAGAAAAATTACAATTACACACAGGATTAACATTCCCACAACTGATCTGGCAGCTGTACAATGTCCATTTTACAATACCAACAAAATGGGATGCCAGAGCAAGTCAAGTCTGAAAACTAAATACCATCTAATAGCAATGATAGCCTGCCTGAAAGCCAATAGCTATGCCCAGCTTTTACGAACAGAGCACAAATTAAAACGTTAATGTAAAATTTGAGAATGAAATGCAACATACTTAAATATTTAAAATCTGTATTTTAATTCATTGCATTTACCCACAATAGCCATAATCAGTCCTCCCCATTTTTATTATTATCAATCCCAATTGATCAGTCTGAAGTGAGACACTAACATTCCATCTGTCAAACATCAACATCTGCCCAGCACACAAAGAAAGCCTGAACAATGCCCACAGACTTCAAAGGGATTTAAAAAAAACTGTATCTTAGCCTTTTACAGTACATTGTACACATTCTACACATCACACTATCACACCGGACATTACTGAAAAAGGCCTTAAAAAGGCAGCTGAATGGGGAAACTTACAGCTATAAGGGAAATTAATTTAGGGGTTAAACGAGTAAACAAGTGCAGAATATCCTTTACATGTAGCATGCACTACTGCTGTCTCATTGGTCTGAGCACATTCTTAACACTGAAATAATGAAACAGGATTTACAGAGGCTGGGTAGTCAATGCATACATACTGATAAATAGTTATTATATATAAATTTAATAGACTTGGCAAAGTGAATTTTAGAAGTGTATTCATTTCCAGGCATTTAAACATTCACTTAGCAGAATCAAGTAGCTAATTTACCTTCTTCCATCTACTTTCTGCCATTTAACATACCCATTACAAAATCTATTTTAACACAAACACAGGTAAGCAAAGAAATACAAACACATACATGTATTTACTTTGTCTAGTATTTAGGGTTTTTAATATTTCCAAAGCAAAATTCATGCACATAAGCATCTATGGTGCTGGCTGAAATGTTTTCTAAGAGATATCACTCTTATCCACACATCTGTTACATAATTGAACAAACCTAATATACTGCTCCATTTTTAAATTCAAAGACAACATTTTTTAATTTTGGAAAGTCTAATTTTCTAAGCTAGTGGAGCTGTCAGAATAAACAGAAGACAATATCTGGAAAGATGTCAAACAAAAGGGTCAATATCAAACACAAGCCAATCTCTGTCAAGAACAGAGTCAAATTCTTGCATTTCAATTTAAATTATCCAACTCAAATACCACCAAGCCACTTGAAAGCAAAAGTGTTGCCTTTTAAAAAAAGCTTTTGTACAAAACTGATAGTGTATAACAGATTAAACAACTTTTTTAGCAATTTCCTCAGCTACTACAAAGCAAGGCATCAATGTATAATTATAATAAAGGGAACATTTAACAATTAATTGAGCCAGCAAAAGCTAAACCTCCAGAGCTCAGGAGTTCAAACGAATGCTCACTAAGCAAAAGGGCAGAGGATTTGAACATAACTGTAGGAAATCTCAGTCCAATTAGACTCTAGGTAAACATAAATCTTGTTCCACTGTGACTGGGACTATTCGTCACAGTCCACTAGACTGATTTTAGTATCCAGCTTGGAGATTCAAACAAAAGAACTGCTATTCTACCTCTGTGGTCTCTCCCTGTGCTTGTGTATTAATCACGCACCTCCACGTTCCAAGCTGAATAGAGAAGGTTTCCCAAAGGTCGTCGGATGGCTTTTACAACAGCCAGAAGACCCACAGAAGAATCCTATGGTTGTGAGGTAGTGCCTTCTCTGAAGACATACATGATTTGTTAAGGTTATAATGGTTATAGTGCAACTAATTCACTTTCTTTCATTTAGTTCCTGTTCAGATTCCAGGTAGAGGGTATATATTTATACTCTATTGTAAAGGAATACAAAAAAGAAAATACAGGATTTCCAAGAGGCACTCTTTGGAATTGGCAATTGCTTCCCAGGGTATCTTCTCTAGCCAGCTTCTTATGAAGAATTTATACTAAATAAATCAGAGAAAATCCCAGCTGCTTCAAGAAGGCATCCATTCTATGCCTGGTAGAGCTTCAGAGGAAGCAGAACAGGTTGTGACTTAATACCTAAATGGGCTCATCAGTACAAACATGTAAAAATTATTTTAACTTACTAGATAGGTCTAATTATACTTTTAATGTCGCACAAAATATTAGATGATGAAAGATTTTGTTGTTGTGTTGGTCTTCGGTGGTGCTGAGGATTGAACACAGGGCCTAGTACCTGCTGGGCAAGTGGTTCACCACTGAGCTATACACTCCAGTCCATCAATAAAGGATTTTAAGGATTACAAGAATAGGCTGGAATACAGACTGAGGACAGACACCTTTACCAAGAGCAGAGATGGGCAAACAATGGCCTATAAAATTCAGACTTGTTCCCTGTTCTCGTAAGGCCCACAGGGTTCTGCATTTTTTTCTTGGTTAAAAAAAAAAAAAAAA